>SNQJ01S0019604.1:86110-110995 GCA_010110895.2 Picea sitchensis
TTTATTTCAAATTATATTAACTTAATTTCAAATTCTCCACACAAGAATTAATGGGCTGGAATGGACAATTACCGGAAATTAGCAGAGTTATGTTGGTCATTTTATACAGCGATCGATCATGTGCTTATATTCTAATACTTGCAGCTTGCATAACCAGGGGACATACATCACTGAACGATACCTCATGCTGTATATCGATGGCATTTAAACGATATGGGTATATATGTTAACAATTGCAGGTAAAGAAGGTTGGATTTACTTTGATATTTTCCGATTGGTTCGTGATTAGGTGTTGCAAGGATTGGACGAGCATATCTACCCAGGTAAAGCGAAAACGCAGGTGCAAAGGCCCAGGGAACTGTTTCTATGTGGTTCCGGCGAGTCGGATCTGTCATATAACTGGGAGGACGACGAAGATGTTGAATCTTTTGATGGTGATTCCCACTGCGAATCATGGGAATATTCGAGGGACATCCATTACAAATTCCATAAATAAAGCGTTGAAGCTGATGGATACAAAAGAGCGAGATTTGAACTGCAAAAGCTTGAATTCTGTACGCTATTT
Organism: Picea sitchensis; assembly: GCA_010110895.2. Classification (NCBI taxonomy): domain Eukaryota; kingdom Viridiplantae; phylum Streptophyta; class Pinopsida; order Pinales; family Pinaceae; genus Picea; species Picea sitchensis. The sequence continues at coordinate 86,676 of SNQJ01S0019604.1, forward strand.
TCTCGATGGGAAACTTGGGATTCCTGAGATTTTGTGAGTCTGATCGATCCAGTGATCGAATCCTCTGCGCGTATGCAGAACATAGGTGATAAAGAACAGAGGTGATAAAGAAATCCAAATACTACCATGTTGAGGATAACGGCATGGCAGGAAGAAACACCAACAAGTGCATGAAAAAAGGTTTCCAAATTTGATCACAAGTTTTTGTTTCATAATAAATGGGGTTAAATACTTTTTGTTTCATAATAAATGGGTTAATACTTAAAGTTAAAGTGTTTTTTAAAAGGTTATATGTTGAATTTTATAGGGGAAGAATGTATATTTTTTTAATTTTAATAGTGCCTAAGGATTCCTTATCACACAAATACAAACCGAAAAAAGTTCTTATAGGTCAAGTTTTAAAGATTAGACTAACAGTCCAAAACTAAACTAACAGTCCAAAACTAAACTAAACTAAACGAACAGTCCAAAACTAAACTAAACTTAAAACACAGATTCGAAACTATGATAACAAAAACTTAAAAAAAAGGGTTTCAAAACTTACCTGGCTCCGCAACGACGACCCCGGCTCCAACCAACCGCTGCGCTCGCGACCAACCACTGCGTTCACGACAACACCAAATGACAACACGCCCGGCGAACTCCAACGAAAACAGCAACGGCATACACCAAACGACACCACGACACAAATTTGTGCAAAAAATTCCACAATCAATGTGTCGGTAATATATAAACAATCTTTCAGCCAAAAGATAGTTCGGCCAAATAATTGTTCGACTGAAAACTTATTGCCAGAAAAAAAATATTTGTACGACCAAATTTGTACACGAAAATCGAGGGGGCTGTTATTGCACCGTTTGATTTGATGTTTATGTTTTCGGCCGAAAAATAGTTCGACCGAAAATAATATCTTTCGGCCGAAAAATATTATTAGTTCGGCCGAAAAAATGTTTTTCAGAATTTTGGAGACCTGATTGTCACGAAAGTGTAACCCACATTCGTGATTTCACCCAAGTATCTCATTAAGTGGAAGAAACTACCTGCAGAAGATTACACTTGGGAAGATGAGTCTTGTATACAGAAGCATCCATAATTACTCAAGCGTTGCAGACAAAACTTGTCTGAAGGGGAGGGGCATGTTTATCCCTAAATAATGGAACATTACCCCTTAATTGGGGAATATTACATTATTATTTTTATTTTATTTATGTCGTGTTGGGTCATTTAGTTGTAATTGTACCTCCTAGTCTCCTATATATACCAAGGATACCTTTTCATTTGGAATCATTTAGTAATTGTGAATTCATATGATGTATAAGGAAGTTGCCCCTCAAAGAGACTTATTATTTGAATTTGTCTCTTTGTCAAGGCGTTGAGTTCTTATTGTGAGGTTTTTATGCAATTTTGATATTTGGTTCATAACATTCCCATGTTGTTGTTGGTAAAACAATCAACTTCCTAATTGTGGGTTTGCAACACATGAAAAACCTAATTCCTTAAAATTCCTTAACCAATGAAAAATATAATGGACAAGATGAGAGATAGGGGTTCTAAGAAGTAGATTGATTTCTAAAAGACTTGAATATCATTGATGAATCATCGATTATTAATTCTTTTCTCATAGCTTGTGCCTTGATCCATTGGACACTTTGATAGGCAACCATTGACTCTACCTCACTATAAGTGGCAAATCTTAAGGCCAAACAAAAATATACTTCTATTTTAAATGATTTTCCTTATGCTTGCCACCCATGGATATTTTCTACATGATTAAAAAGTATTTATAAAATTTGAAATATAACATGAGTGCATATGTCAGTATGAAAATAACAATCGTATTTATAAAATTTGAAATATTACATGAGTGCATATGTCATTATGAAAATAAAAATCTTTTAATATGTACACAAGAGTTGTAGATTTTATCCCAAAACTCATAAATCTATTTGATACTTGTGATCGTATCACTATTACTACAATGTAGTTATGTGTATGTATGATTGGTAGCATACCCAACTCTCATAGTTTCCTTTCCTATATTTCTCATCCATTAGTCGATCTTCCCACTATAAGAAATTAATATGAAAGATTGCAATGGAAATCATTATATGTTGTCATTTGTCTTTTCTTGACCACTGCATGCAAATCTGTTATTCAGCTTTGAATTTTCTATGTGAGGAGATTGATTCAATTCTCTCATTAATAAATAAATGTATTTTTAAGGGATGTTAATGTGTCACCTTCATGCTCTTGTGACAATCAGTTGTTATTTCCAAATAGATCCAAAATTGCCATGAAGACAACTTATGACCTCAAGAACTTCAGTTATGCAGTGTAATGGCCAATTTTACAAGAAATACAAGATTCACCTAAATAGAATTACTAGTTTCACTAGTGAAGTGTCACACACTTGTATCTTTATTATGTGCACGAGCATGCACTAAAACCTTATAAAAGTTTGTAGTCCCAATTCAAGAATTAATTCAATTTTTTTTATAATCCATTTATGAGACAATCACCTCATGATGACTCATGAATCATGGTCATATGCTTCTTATTCCATTTAAGCTAACCTTCTATTGATTCTTCATTCAAGTTAAGCTTCTCTTGAGTCTTCATATTATTATGTTACCAAATTTTCTCCTTTATATTTCCAATTTATAGGACATTATGTTGTTATAATTTCCAATGAACCAAGAGTGTTCTAATTGAGGACCAAACACTACCAAGAGAGAATATTGGAGGCTACCTTTGATACTTATCAAGGTGAAATTATCATGTTGTAATATAGGTTTTCTCATTGGTGATAATAAATAATATCTCATATTCTTTCCCATGAAATAGTTATTTATTTATTTATAAGTATTTTAAATGGATTTTTGAGCTAACTGATTTTAGAACTCACCATTCGTAGCAATAATATAATTTATTTATTTCTTATCATTTGTGTAGGCCATTGCGAGGTTGAGTTTCCATCTAAATGCCCTTCCCTCCCAACACTAAGTTTGCCAATTTGGGAGGAGATTTTCCAGTTTTGGCTCACTATTCCTTGGAAGTTCTCACTATTTCTCACTATTTTATCTTGTTTGTTTCTTGTAGTCATTGAAAGTTAAAGTAATCTATTTTTTTCCATTTAGTTTTGAGAGAACTAATTTTAGAACTCACTATTAGTAGGAATATTATAATTTATTTACTTCTTATCATATGTGTGAGCCCATTGCGAGGTTGAGTTTCCATCTAAATGCCCCTCTTGCCCAACACCAAGTTTGCCAATTTTGTGAGGAGATTTTCGAGTATTGGCTCATTATTTATCACTATTTTATCTTGTTTATTTTTTGCAGTCATGGAACGTTAAAGTAATCTATTTTTTTCCAATTTCTTCTTGACTCAATGAAAATTAAATTGTTGGGCGCGGGCCCAGTTTTGAGGGAAAAGAACAATGTGGGTGGCGAATGTGCATGTAGGAAAAGCAGCATGTGCAAGGCAGACATGCATGCAAGAGAGGAAATCATGTGAAGTGCGCATGCAAGGAGACCTATACATGATAGGGTTAGGGTTTTGGTAAGAATATGTAATGGCTAGTAAGCTAAGAACATGTATAAATAGGTACCTAGGAGGTCTAGGTCAAGGGTTTGTTCATTGTTGTTCTTAGGTTCAAAGTTAGTTATTATTACTATGCTGGTCAAATATTGAATATATGTAACATCCGATCCCAATTTTGTAAGTTGTTGAGCTGAGGAGAGAGAATAAGGGAGATATTGAGGGTTAGATCATAGGTCGAGGATCCTGGTGTGATCTAGTCCGCCTCATTGTAGATATTGACCTTTTATGATGGAGATATGTAATGCGTGAGGTGTTATAGTTTTGAAGCTAGAATAATAAAATAACAGATCAACCAAATCTTTGTGGACGTAACCCAGGAGGGGTGAACCATGGTAGACTATGTGTTATGTGATTGAATTTTATCTATGTCTTTTGGTTGTTAATGATTAGATATTAAAAAAATGTGTGAAATACTAGATAGATCTGTTACTTTACATTCATGAACAAGAGTAATGGGGTACTCCATAGAAGTTGAATGCTAAAGTAATAAATGAAGACTACATAGGTTAATTGCAGATCCCCTCTCATTTCCCAGGTAGCAAGCACTTGATCATTGCAACCACCCATATGAACTATCTCGAGTGAGACTGCGCAGTGTGCCATGTGTAATGTGTTTCATTTTGGTTTACCAGAAGGGTCGATAGTTTTAAATGGGTTTTGTTGGAAACCATAGAAGATATGAACCTGGGTTAGCACAATAATGGTAGAAGGAGTGAAGAATAACCAAAAAATGGTTTCATTTCTGGTTGGAATAGAAAGGGATTGAGTGAAGAATCATGAAAATAATGCTAGATCTGGTGACAAAACGTTAAAAGAATGAGAATATAAAAGGGGATGTTGAGACCATGGAACCAAACGAAGGCAGAGATCGAGATCTGTTTGAAAACAAAGGAGATGGAATTTGGGTTGAAATATAACAAAAACCCGAAGTTAACACCGTGCAAATATTTGGGCAAGTACGCATTTAGCGACTTGCATGAAGTATTGTTTTTGTGATTTCTCGCATGTGTTGCAGTAGTGCCTATTGAGGTTGAAAGACAACCACACGAAAAATTGGATCAGAGAGCTAGAATGGAATCCTATTGAGATCACGTAGTTACAACAAGTCAACAAGAAATTTACGTGTGTAGTAGGTTTCTGGTTAGACAACATTGTTGCAGGATTTATCACAGAGTTTGCATTAGACACTACAAAGTCTTACAACAAAATGGAGCAAGAGTTCCTAAAGGGACCTTGAGGTAGGTATACCAAATCTATGTATACTTCCATTAAGATGTTACTGTATAAAAAATGTGTAATGACAATGGCCTTACACAACTAAACTTCCCTATGTGCATGGGGTAAGGGGGGAAGCACTGAAAAGAGACAGAGAAATGGAGGAAGAGATGGATAAATGAAAGAAGGAGGAGGCCTTGGATCCAATCATGATGGAGGAATACCATATCAAGAAGATCATGGAAACAACTAGAATAACACACACTGGATTACCCTACCAATATAACATGAACAACAAGAAGAGAGCCATACCCATGAGGGAAGGTTTGGAAAGTGATGAATAAGAGGCAGAGGATCTTCAGGCTATGGAGCATATTGAGGAAATCTTGTGCATGACATATGAGAGGAAGACAAGAGGCCCAAGAGTAGAAACCTAAGGAAGAACTCCTATCCATATTAGTGTCAGTGTGGAAGCCATAAACCCAGGTGCGACTAATACACCAAAAAGAACACCACCATTTAGAAAATCAAATTTTAGTGGAAGAAACACAACAGGAAGTACATCTACACAAGGAGAAACAATTGGGGGATCAATTTCAGTAAGTATTAGTCAATGATATACACCATGCAGAGGTATTAGTTCAACATTCAGGATGGTAGGACATGATGCCATCAAGTTACCAGAATTCAAAGCAGAGCTATTGGAGGACCCTGAGAAGAACTTGTTCATCTGTGAAAATATATGGGAAGGAAAGCACATCACATATGAGGAAACCAAACTTGCACAATTATCCATCATGATAAGAGACCGTGCACTAGATTGGTACATGAGATTAGCTGCAAACAGTCCACCAGGAACAACCAAAATGATTGTGGATGTCAAGAAGCTGCTGATAAATGAATTCCAAAAGACTATGTTAGAGGATCAATACATGAATGAGATGATATAAATTAGACATAAACCAAGAGAATTTTTCTAGGATATAGAAAAAATATTCAAACAATTGAATAGAAATATCAAGTATGTCATGAAATATATGCATCATAGGAATCTATTTGTGAATTCACTACTACCACACTTGAAATACCCATTGAGACAACAGAAGTTTCAGACCCAGGAAGAGGCTCTACAAGAAACCTTGCAACTAGAAGAGAACCAATATCAGAATACAAATCCAGTAAAAGAGGATATCAAGGAGGACCTGGATAATCTAAAATTTCAATTAAACCAGAACACGAGTAAGGAAAAAAGAGAAGTTGTTTGGTGTACCACATGTAGGACAAAAGGACACCATAAGAATGAATTCCCAACATTCGTGTAGTACATGGCAACAAGACTTCCAAACCCTTTTCCAAAAGGATGACTATGGTGTGAGATCTTTAAGACACAGGGGCATGATCCATATCGCTTTCCAATGATGCAGAAATACCAGACAGTGCCTCAGATTTCATATTGCAACTTCTGCAAGTTAGTAGTCCATGATGACAAAGATTGTGGGACAATGGATTTGATGAGGGAAAGACCATCAGAAACCTATAGGGTGAATGTAGATATGATGACAGGGAAATATGCACCACAGTTTAACCAAATACCAACCCCATATAATACTACGCCACAATATAATCCTGTGTAGTATAACCAGGTGCTTCAGTGCAATGCACCACAAGGAGAACAAGATGGATATAGAGGTGGTGGATGAGGTAGAGGATAATTTGGAAGAGGCAAAGGACCGGTGGTATGCCATAAATGTAAACAAAGAGGAAACTATGCAAGAGAATGTCCACTTCCACCTGCGACATGTATGTATTCTCGCACATCTGACCATGACACGAAAGATTGTTCGACACTATAGGGGAAGATCCAGGAAAAGAAAAATTAGAACAATCATAATTTTCAATGGATTTCTGCAGAAGCGAGGGATGATGGAAGAAAATCATCATAGTTACGCACGGAGGAGCTAAGACATGAGATGATGCAATAAGACAAGATCCATCACAACACCAATGGGTGAAGAAGAATGTCGAGCCAGAATGTCGAGCCACACAAGTAGTTTGATGCGCAAAACAAAATGGATATATTCAATAAAGCTAGAAAATAATTCTTGAATCCATACATTGCATCTACATCAAGTGCACAACACACCGAGGACATACCAACATATGACATGCTTTCATCGTTGGATCACACTAATGAAGCACAACCTCTAGGACAATTACGTACCATAAAGTATTTTATACAATCATGTGTTAAACAACTAAATGATCCTTCATCTGTTAAAGTGTTACAAAATATGTTAGAAATATGTAGCACAGATGTAGAGGGAAAGATAGAGAATAAAACAATTAATCATCTGCATACAAGGAGGAGAACAAGAAAAGAGTTCATACTGAACGCAAACATTGGAGATTTCAACATGGGGGATATTATACTGGATTTAGGCTCCAAAGTGAATGTAATACCTAAAAATACATGACAATGAAAGGGAGATCCCACATTAGGATATTCACTTGTTTAGATGAAACTAGCAAATCCACATAGGGTTCTGCCAATTGGGAGGCTAAAATGTGTGAAAATAGATCTATATGGAGTGCGCACTAAAGCTGATTTTGAAGTGATAGAAATAGTGGATGGAACAACACCTTATCCAACATTTCTTGTCTTGTATTAGGCCTTTGAAAATTAGGACATAATCAGTTTGAAGACAAGGAAGATGACATTCGATTCAGGAGAGTACAAATTCATTGCACCACTAGATTCATCAGAAAGAAAAAGGTTTGTAGAACCCACTTGCTTAGACCATTGGAAATCAACTAATTATATAGAACCACCACACGAGAAGAAGATTATGTGAATCCAACTACATATGGGGTAATCGGTTGGAGAAGTATCACATCATGTGATTTAGACTCAGATACGGGGTTGGAGAATTGGTAGTAGAGATTACATGAAGTCTCCACAAGAAGGTGTGCAAGAATAGACTGTGAAGTAAGATGGGTAGGTACAGAGATAAGAGAACCTCCCAAATTGCATGGGGTGAATGACTTAGAAGAATTCCTAACAAGATACAAATATGAAGTGTTAGAAAATCATAGGCTCTTAGCTCTATATGTAGCACTCAAGGAAACACCTACAAGATGGTGGGGTGTGCAAAATAATACAGTCAAGGACTAGTACCAATGTAAGTGATTACTGTGCATCAGATTTGGCGCATAACAGGGAAACACTCAATTGCAGAGATATGATGGACATGGGAAACCAACTGAAAACTTGGAGAAGTGAAGAACACTATGGAGAATGAAACCACCAGAAGAATGGTCTCATCACTTTATTCACATATTGGAAGGAATTCCGTCAAACTTGTATGTAGACCAGGAATTGTGCAGAGACATTGCAGAATGGACAACATTATAACAAAATTTTATAGTTAATTTATCATTTGAACATGAGAACCCCAACATGGATTCAACACTCAAACAAATTAGAGGGTAAATATTCATCCAAGAACCATAGGTTGAACTTATAACAAAGTATTAACAACAGAACATACATACAGTGAAAGAACTAATGTCATGCTACCATGTGCAGGAAGAAGCACCAGATGAAGATGACCCACAAAACTTCAAATTACATAAATTGAAGGAGAAAGAGAGGTGGAAGGTCCATCTCTCAAACAAGAAGAATTTTCTGCACCAATCAAGGTGAAAAAAGTAAATATTGGGACAACTGAGAATCCCAAAAAGGCCAGCATTGGAGATTAATGGGATGAACAAATAGTAGAAAGAATACAGAGTTGTTGCGTGAGTACAATGACCTATTCCCAACAACCTTTATAGAGATTAAAGGCCTAGCAAGAGAGCTAGGAGAGATGAAGATACCTCTCAAATCTGAGGCTAGATCTGTCAGAAAATGACCATATAGACTGAACCCAATATATAAGAATAAATTAAAAGGAGAAATTGACAGAATGTTGGAAGTTCGAATCATAGAACCATTGGAGGAATCTAAATGGGTAAGTCCTATGGTAGTTCAGGAGAAGAATTAGGGAGGGATAAGGCTCTATGTAGATCTCAGGAAATTGAATGATTATTTCCTGCATGACCCTTTCCCCACCCCTTTCACATATGAGGTATTAGAGAATGTAGCAGGATATGAAGCATACTCATTCACAGATGGATTCTCAGGCTACCATCATATTAAGATAGCCACATTTTCCACAAAATGGGGATCCTACCAGTAAATAGTCATGCCTTTTGGACTAAAGGGTGCACCAACAATATTCTCAAGAATAGTCATAGATGCATTCAAAGAATTCATCCATTAGTTTTTGGAAGTATATATGGATGATTGGATAGTCTATAGTATGTTGAAATATCATGTATATGTATTAAGGTCGATGTTGGAAAGATTTAGGAAGTGTCATATATCATTAAATATGAATAAATGCATATTTGGGACACGTTTTGGGATACTATTGGGCCATATAGTGTGAACACAAGGATTGCTAGTAGATCCTTCCAAGATTGCAGTGATTTTCAATTTACCACCACCAAAATCAGTATGTCATTTGAGAGAAACATTGGGGCACATAGGGTACTATAGGAAATTCATAAAATGGTATGCACAGATCACTGCACCGATGGAGAAATTGTTAAAAAAAGATAGTAAATTTCAATGGAATGAGGACTGTCAGCAAGGATTGGACACTCTAAAAGAAAATATGGTAACAACATCGATACTAGTATTCCAAGATTGGGAAAATACATTTCATGTGCATGTAGATGCATCAACCATAGCACTTAGATCTATTATGGTGCAACCAGGAGAAGGAGAGTTACACCATCCTATAGTGTTTACAAGAAGAAAATTGTTAGAGTCAGAGAAGGACTACAATACTATAGAAAGAGAAGGCTTAGCAATGGTATTTGCACTGCAGAAGTTCATACACTATCTACTTGGGAAACACTTTAAAATTTTCACAAATCATTCTGCCCTCAAATACCTAGTCAATAAGCCAATGTTGGGGGGAGAATTTGTAGATGGTTACTGTTGTTTTAGGAATTTGACTTTGAAGTGATAGACAAACCAAGGAATTTGAGTGGAGGACTTGATCACCTATCAAGAATCACCAATGGGGAGGAACCTACAAATTTAGAGGATAAGTTTCGTGATGCACAATTATTTTCAGTCTAAGTAGCTAATGAATATTTTACTGACATCATTCAATACTTGAGTACAGGAACTATGCCATAGGAACTCAACACTGCACAGAAGAAAAATGTGGTATTCAGAGTTGTAGACTATCAATTGATTGCAGGACACTTATACAAGATGGGTGTAGACTTCATTTTTATAAGATGTGTACTAGAACATGAGAGGCCTAGGATTCTAGTAGAGGCCCATGAGAGAATAGCTGGAGGAAATTATGTAGGAAAGATACCACACAAAAGCTATTATGCACAGGACTATGATGGTTGACCATCACTAAAAATGCAAAGGAATACTGCCAAAGATGTGATGTATGTCAAAGGGTTGGAAAACCTACTAGACATGATGAGATTCCCCTGAGACCACAAGTAACCTTTCAAGTATTTGAAAAATGGGCAATAGATTTTGTGGGACCAATTAATCCACCAGCAAAGAGGTCAGGAGAAAGGTATATCATTACTAAAAAATAATACTTAACGAGATGGGAAGAAACGACACTAGTAAAATATTGCAATGTAGAGACATCATCACACTTCCTATTTGAGCAAGTGATAACTAGATTTGGATGCCTAAGGATTTTGATGAGTGACCAAGGCACTCACTTCATAAATAGTACAATCAAGGCTATGATTGAGGAGTTTGAAGTCTATCATCAAAAGAGTACACAATATCACCCTCAAGCAAATGGAGCATTAGAAGCCTTTAATAAGATCCTAGACAATGCATTGACAAATATCTGCAATGTCAACATGGACGATTTGGACTTGAAGATACCATCAGTATTATGGGCATACATGACTACATGCAAAATGTTAACATGGCACACACCATTCAAGTTGGTGTATGGATAAGAAGTAGTGGTGCCATTAGAATTTTTGGTATCTTGTCCTCGCGTAGCAACAATAACCAAGATGACAGAATGAGGTGTAGTACAAGAAAGGCTAATTCAACTGATGGTGATGGAAGAACATAGAATTATAGAAAGATTTCACATGGAAGTACAAAAAGTAAGGGAAAAATATTGGCATGACAGACATACTAAAAGGAAATGTTTCAAGGAGGGAGACCTAGTCTTGGTGTATGATAGTAAATTTCTTCAGCACCCAGGAAAATTCAGAATGCATTGGTTGGGACCATATGAAGTAAAGACTGTGATAGATGGGGGAGATATACATTTGAAATATTTAGGAGGTATAGAACTCAGAGGAATGATCAATTTGAGTCCACTAAAACTATATAGGGACAATTGACCTCCTACTGCTTAGAAAGGTACCACACAGTAAGAAAATATTTATATAGTGTATTATAGTAGAAAAAATGGAGGAAAGCCATAAAAAGTAAAATGGCTAAAAAAAAAACAATTCAACGCACATGGAGGGCCTTAACGTAATATAACTAGGCGGACGAAACAAGGTACTACAAGAAAACTAGGGTTCGAAAACGCGACGAGCAGAAGAGAAGTTAACGGGTAGAAAGGTACACTACACAGGAAACACAACGAAAAGCGAAAAAGTGACAATTATCAATGTGACATAGTTGTCACTTCCCTATTCCGCTATAAATTCAAAAACAAGGGGAAAACTGACCCATTATGTTATTTTCTAAGGAGAAACCAGCACCAGTAGGAGAAGGAGCACCTGTTGGAGAGACGGTACAAATCATAGCGCAGGGAAGTGCTAACTTTATCATAACACCAGATATGTTGTTCATCGATGAGGAAACAACATAGAAGCACGTGGAGGATATCGAGACGTTTGACTTGGCATTGCCCAAGATACCAACAAAGGCGTTGTATAAGTTATAGGTTAGCGTCGTTCGAGAGATTTAGTCCAGAGAAAGGTCTAACACGATGAATCTACAAATATCATAGGAAGAAAATATGGTACCGGAGGAAGCCATCAGCCATGAAGGGAAGAAGAAAGAGATAGCGCAAAAAAAAGTGGAAGAGATACAGACCCAGATAAACACAGTCTTTCAAGCCATCTCACATGACACAACATCAGAGGAAGCATATTCAGAGGATAAAAAAACAAAGATAACACAGACTCTACAACAATATAAAGAGTAAATCAAGGAATTGGAGGAGTGCACAATATCTATGACTCCCATAGTAGTCTGAGAAAAAAGAGAGAAAGAAACGACAACAACTACAAAAAACATCACGTAGAACATGCATATAGTAGCAAAACTACTGGAGAAGAAAGACCAACTATGGAAATAACTATTAGAGGATGGGAGCCTACAAGAGATGCAAGGAAAGGAAGATAAATTACATGCAACAATGGAAGATGTTAAGAAGTGACAGAGGAAAATGTCACTGCTAGATAAGATTAAGATGACCACAAAAGTGAAGAACCTTCAGGAAAAAGAAAAAGTGGTGCAGGCATAGAAGATCGCACAGAAGGCTCATTTGGAGCCCCTACAAGAAAAGGTAGAACAATTGGTTATGGAAATCAACGTAGTGAAAGTACACCTCGAAAAGATAGGTTTGGAAGGAGGCGAGATCTTACAACCACCAGTCATATCGCAGGTGGTCGAAGCCATGTTAGCAAAGCACAACTAGGCTCAGGAGAAGTGCCAAAGGATAATAGATATGTACGAAGCATTGGCACAATCAATGACAGACACTCGAGTTAGGGAGTGACTCGGGATGAGTCATGATGTCAGTGTTGGGGGCCTATTGGGCGCAGGACCAATTTTGAGGGAAAAGCACAATGTGGGAAAAGCAACACGTGCATGAAAAAAATGCATGCAGGAGAGGAAAGAATGCGAGGCACACATGCAAGGAGACCTAGCCATGATAGGGTTAGGGTTTTGGTAAGAATATGTAATGAATAGTAAGCCAAGAACATGTATAAATAGGTACCTAGGAGGTCTAGGTCGGGGGTGTTTTCAATTTTTTTCTTAGGTTTGGAGTTGGTTATTGTTACTATGTTGGTCGAAGACTGAATATTTGTAACACTTGATCCCATTTTTGTAAGTTGTTGAGCTAAGGAGAGTAAATAAGGGAGATCTTGAGGGTTAGATCACAGGGCGAGGAGCTTGTTGTGATCTAGTCCGCCTCATTATAGATCTTGACCTGTTCTAATGGAGATTTGTAATGCGCGAGGTGCTATAGTTTTGAAACCAGAATATTAAAAGAGAAGATCAACCAAATATTTGTGGACATAGCCTAAGAGGGGTGAACCATGGTAGAACATGTGTTAAGTGATTGAATGTTATGTATCTCTTTTGGTTGTTAATGATTAGATGTTAAAAAAATGTTTGAATGACTAGATAGATCTATTACTTTACATGCATGAACAAGAATGACAGGGTACTCAATAAAAGTTGAATTCTAAAGTAATAAATGAAGACTACATAGGTTAATCATATATCCCCACTCATTTCCTAGCCTGCAAGCACCTGAGCGTTGCAACCACCCATACAAACTATCTCAGGTGAGACTGCGTAGTGTGCCCTGTGTACTGCGTTTCCTTCTGGTTTACGAGGAGTGCCAATAGTTTTAAAGGTTTTTTTTTGGAAACCATAGTAGATTTGAACCTAGGTCATCCCAAGAATGGTAGAAAGAGTGAATCATAACCAACATAAAGTAATCTATTTTTTTCCAATTTCTTTTTTCCTCAATGAACCAACCTACTATTGAAGGCTAGTTTGGTGATATTGTGCACAAACCACTTGCCAACAAAATTATGATCATATTGGGGAAGAGTTCTTGAAACTCTTCCTTTCTCAATTGAGATCATTCTCTTCATTTTTGGGTTGTTTTTGTCTTTTAGTGGTATAGTTTAGATTGCAAACCTTCCCATCCTAGCATTGTGAGATCTTAATATTTCTAATTTTGTAGTTTTTTTCTTCAAGGACAAACTACGTGATTGATTTTCCTATTTCCATGCTATCATATGCTTTTCCTAAAGTAAAGTCACATGGTTCTACTAAGGATATTATGTGTTTCTAAATAAAAAATCACATTTTTCCATTTTCTTGTGTAGGTGTACAACTTTGTTTGGGTAGGATTTGTCTTTATTGGAGGGAGATGGACCATATTTCATTTTCTCCCCATTTACACTTTGGTAATTTTTTTTTATTGGTTGCTTAATTAATATTGTGCATGGGTTAAAAGGAATCGAAAAAGGAAAAATAATATACATCACTTTGTTTTAATGAACTTTTCATTTTAGTAATTTCATTTTCTACAACTTTTAATTTCAACAATGCTACATTTTGCACACAAAAATTCTTATATTAAGTAAGAAATGTTTAAAATCAATCACATAATCTAATAATTTAATCAATGGTTTCTTGAAACTAAAATCATTATCTTATGTTCCCTTGATTAAGATTAATTCATAGGATTGTGTAGTGAATACATGGCTAGTCAATTTTATTAAACATAACCAACATTCATATTAGTTAGAGAACCTTGGTTTTAAGAATTGTGCATTAAATATTTCAAGGCCATCAAAACCTACGATTAGAAGTATAGTGGAAAGAAAGAGTCCTCTAGTAGAGAGAGTGGTTTATAAGATGCATCTCTAAGCAAGGAATTAAAGACTACCTTAAGCTATGGAAGTGTGGGATCCCACCCAATACCAAAGAAACGTAATTGTCTTATAAATATACATCCTCCATGCCATTTAGTGCAAAGAGGTAGCTTAGAGGCCAATTCTAGGACTCCCACTAATTGATTTTCACATGGGGTTTGCAAGTGCTACCTAAGACACATAATTCATCTTTTATGGATCTTTTCTTTTGATTTCATCACCTTTGAAGGTTATCTTGTGAGTTAATTGTACCTTATCTCTTTCATAGCTTCACTTGGGTTGCACCCCTATTATAGTTCATCACCCCTAGTGGAGGCTCACTTTGAAGGCCCTTTTGATCTTTCAATTTTCTTGGGCCTTGATAGTGCAGCTTAGGAGAGTGTTTTCAGAGAATATTTTCAAAACCATATTGGTCACCATTGTAAACAACTTAGAAACTATATCATTCATCATTAGAAAACCCCCCCTACAACCACCCTGCATGGAGGGGTGTACAATATTCATGGGGTATAAACATAGCTGAAAACAAAGACCTATGAATCAGGAAAATAATCAAGCTCCACAACCAATAAAATCCTCCCTATTGGGAGGTGTAATATGAATCAGATTCGTCAAGATTAATTGGTTATCAACAAAGGCTCTATAATGATCAACACAGGAATTATTAAGGCCAAAAATGATGAAAGAGATCAAATTATTGGTGTGAATGGACCCATGCCATCAATATTGATGTCTACTTTTGTATGTAATGTAATATTAAATCAAACCTATGAGATGCAAAGTTGGGCAATATATTTGTGTACGTAAATAAATAATGTATTAAGAAAATATGATACTTTCATGATACCTTTTCCACATGGTAAAAAATACAATAAAACAAATAGAAGAAGGAGAAATGGATTGGAGAGAAGCTTAGGTGTTGGGGATGCCTCACCTTCCAACTATCCTCATAGTCAAACCAATCTTCTATATAGTGTTTCCCAACAATGAGAGAGGGGTTATTTAGCTGTGAATGAAGTATTGGCTACCCATAATTGACTAAGGATCATAGATATGTACCAAATAAGTTGTAACTTTCCCATTGCTGAATAATAAAGAGCTCGTCCAAATCTAAAAGAATGTTTTTTTTCCCGTTTGGTTTTCTATATTAAATTTTGCGTTTTTTGTGTGTTCATTGTATATATATTTCATTTTCTATGAGTGTAAATGGTGTGAACTGTAATTTCATGGTAGTTGGTATGCACCAAAAATTAATGGTTTTCTATGTATGCTTTCGTACAAAGAAATCCATGCCAGCTATGTTTCAAATTTGTTTTCCTTAGATGTAGTTCCCCTGAGCCAAAAAATTAGTCTAACAACTCTTTAATCATGCCCATACATCCATTTTGAAGGGGAAAATTGATGGCTCTCCTTCCAGAGTTGTTTCTATTTACTTAGGGGTTACTAATTTATTTTTTAAGAGTTAATGGGGGGATTTCACTCAATATCGAAATCCCATTGTTGTTTTTTGGCGTCCAACTTCCACACATGCCATTCATTATGTTTTTATCATTTCCAGGGCATTTTCCCTTTACCCACAAGTCATATACAAACCATACTTCAAAATATGGTGTAGTTTGTGCATTCATTAATTTCCCAAGAGCCACATACATGTTTTCTTCTTCACTCATAACCCAACATGACAACACACATTTTTATCTACTATTGGTTACTCCATTCAGATTAAAGACATTTTTTTATTTTCCAAAGATTACCAAATTCTCCCCTTGAATTTTTTCTTTTCCACTAAATATCAAATTATCCCTCTATATATCTTTTTCAACTATTGTTCGACTCATTTCAGCAAGTTGATTTTCTCCATGGGTATTTGGTCGAATTCACTTTTAAAAGGTTTGTTTCTTTCCCTCAGTCCAAATGAATTTATCATGTGGTCAATTTTCCTTCATTTAGTCGACCGATATTTAATTTGGTCGGCCCGACCATTGGAGTAGTCAATCAGACTTTCATTTGGTTGACTCAACCATTGTAGTAGTCAACTGGTCTCCCATTCAGTCAACCCGACTATCAAAGCATTCAATTAGTCTATCATTCAATTGAATCGGCCATCAGGGCATTCAATTGGTCTATCATTTGGTTGACTTTACCATCAAAGCATTCAATTTGTCAGACATTGTGCTGACTCAACTTGTGGGTGGTCGATGGGTATGTTATTTGATCGACTATTGTCTTGGGTGGTCAAGTTTTTGTTAGCTAATAGGAGCTACGATTATAATTTTATTGGAAAGGATTTTGTGTTTGTGAGACAGATAGAATATAAGCCTCTTGTTTATGGATCAACAATCAACAAAGCTTCTCCTTGAGGACCCAAAGTTGAAAGGAAATCTCAATCTAGCTATTTCAATAAGTTTATGTTGGGAATTTTCCATGGAAAGATGATTATAATAACTCGTTTCAATTGTTCAATGAAAATGGAAAGGTTTTGAAATAAAAAGTTGTATATGATAGAGAAACTAGGTGGTCACGAGGCTTTGGATTCATTACATACTCATTAGAAAGGGACTTTAATGATTCCATTGTTTCCCTTGATGGCATTGATATGGATGGGAGGCCCTTGAGAGTGAACATTGTTCTCATGACTCATGAGATATATAATTTTCATTGTGTGCATTGTGGGAAGAATGGACATGGAGAAAAGACATGTAGGATACCATGGGAGAATATCATAGAACAACAAAAACAAAAGAGAGATAAAATAAAAACTCCTAAACCTACTCAATTTTTTATTACTCATTGCAATATTGGAATAAATGAAGATTTGTTCAAAACTTCATTTACTTCTTAGAGAGATGCTTGGTTTCTTAACACTGGTGCTGCTTGACACATGAAATTTTGGAAATAATTTTTTGAATACTTGAATGAAAATGTAGATAGTGTAGTAAAATGTGCAAATAGTTCTAGTATCAAACCTATAGGATTGGCACAATAGGGCTCAAATTGGTTGGATGCCGATAATTTCTTTTGCATGTTGTTCTTTATCTTCTTAAATTAGAGAGGAAATTCTTGTCTCTTGTGCACATTTCATAGCACGTAAATTCCATTCACATATTTTATGGGAAATTTGAAATAAGGAGGTAATTTGCAACATGGTTATCATGATAGAATGGGAGAATGATATATTTTTGAAGTTAAAAGGGACATTTGCATGGGCACACAATTATTCATACCATTCTCGTCATGATGAATGTACATTTTCTTCTAGTCTCTTGTGGGATGCTAGATTTGGGCACATCAACTATGATAGTATTTGTATGCTAAAGAAAAATGTTTCCTCTATTTTCTCCACCATTCCAAGGAACTTGAAGCAATGTGAGGCATGTATCCTTGGAAAATAAATAAAGTGGCATTTTCATTATTATACTTCTAAAGCACATAGAAACCTGGAGTTGATATAATCTGATTTGTGTGGCCCCATGCATGTTCCATCTACCTTTGGTAATAAATATATCATGAATTTTATTGATGAGTACACAAGGATATGTTGGGTTTATTTTTTGAAATAGAAATATCAAGCATTTCAAACTTTTAAAAATTTTCATCTATGGAATGAAAATGAAGCTCAATCTCATATTGGAACTTTTCATATTGATAATGGAGGGGGATACACTTCAAATTAGTTCAAAATATATCTTCACCAACATGGGATCAAACATCAAACTATTGTTCCATACAATCCTTAACATAATCGTGTAGTCGAAAGAATGAACATGAGACTCTTGAATATGGTATGTTCAATTCTATTTTTCAAGAATGTAAATTTGATGTTTCGGGATAATGTATTTCTATGCGTAGTGTAAGTGAGAAAAAAAAACGTTTATCTCATTCCCTTGGAAAAAAGACTCATTATAAAATGTGCTATGGATGCATTCTTTTGGTGAGGCATCTCAGGGTCTTTGGTTCCACCTAATATGCCTCAATTCCTAAGGAGAAAATAAACAAACTAGGTGCAAGGAATCAAAAGTTTATATTCTTTCTAGAAGTTCATTCTTTCCAGAGATGTGATTTTTCTGGAATCCACCAAAAATGACAAGGTCATTAAGTAACATATTGATCAACCAGATAGATTTACCCATGTAAATTCATGTCACAATTTTTTTGATGATATTGTGATGCAGACCCCCTATCCCTCCTAAGGGTTGCACGACCTCCCGGTCAGGATCTTCCACATCTGGAGCCGAAACGGCTCTTCGGGGTCCAACCTAGAACCTTTCGGACGAATACACAGGTCCCTTACAAATTTTTTGTTGGCCAGTTTTTGGCGCCAACTGTACGCTCCCACAACAAATGACCAAGGGCTATGACCAAGCACCAAGTCGAAAGGTGTTAATCGGGGATCGGGCCTCCACTGATCAAGCGTCCCGTCTTCTAGTTCCCCGAACTCCTGGTAGCCAAAATGTCGAGACAGCCCGGTGCCCACTTCTTCGGGATTTCGCATTTCGCAAAATATGGATGCAATGAATATCCTTGCTCCTCAGGATTCTCGATCACTGAAAGACCGAAATACTCATGCATTTTTCTTTTTGGGATTTCACACTTCGCGAAATCGAGATGCAAAGTGTGTCTTTGTCCTTTGGAGTTCCCAGTCTCCAAAAAGCTGAAATGACCGTTGCCTTTTCCCTATTCAGGATTTCTCACTTCGCAAAATCAAGATGCAAAGGGTGTATGTATCCTTTGGAGGTTTTGGTAGCCGAAAAGCCAAAAATCCGAAATGACAGAAGTCAAAACGTCCCGTCATGGTTACCTTCGGGATTTCGTGTTTCGCGAAATCTAGGCGCGATGTGAGTTCCTGCTCCATAGAACCTGTGGTGCCCGAAATGACGAAATAAAGTGTCCCAACAATATCCTCTTCGAGATTTTGCGTTTCGTGAAATCAGGACGCAAGGGATGTCCTTGCTCCTTAGGATCTCCGATAGCCAAAATATCGAAATGGCGAAAAGCCGAAACACCAAAGTGCCTTGGCTCTTAATCAACGGCTCCCGATAATCCCTGAGATCAACGGTTCTCGTCGAATCACGATTTTGAAATTTCGTGATTCGAGATTATGATGGGGAAGAACCTTTGTTTTTCCAGTTCCTGGTACCCGAAGTCCCGAAATGAACGAACGGTCCAGATCGTTCTGGGTTCGACGCCCTGATTGAATCGCGATTTCGTGATTTCACGATTCAGGATTTTGAAAGACATAAATATTGTCTTTCCACCTCCTGGTACCCAAAGTCCCGAAATGAACGTCAATGAAATCTCTTCATTAACCTCCTCACAACTCCTCTTAATCCAACGATCCACGGGGTTTCGTTATTCCTCTTCAATGACTCTCCACCGTCCGTTCGAATCCCAGGATTCTCCTCCTGGATGTCTGTAGGGTTAAAGTCTGCACTCCTTCCTTCAGATCAGACAGACTATAGGAATCCCAACCACAATCCAATGCTTGAAGTCGCTCCTCCTCCTGATTTTTTTCCCGACTTCGACTTAGAAAAATTTTCTAAGTTTGCAAAGACCGAAACCTTCACTCTTTCCAGAAAATGAGTTCCAGGATCAGGCGTTTTCTCCTTCTGGATCAATGCACACCTTGCAAAGCTCTCAGTAAGGGGAAAACAATTCCACTACGTTCCCTCGGCTCGATGGACTCCATGTAGAGCTATTAAATGAAGAGAAACAATTGAAACTGGTAAAACAACTCACAGTTCCACCCACTTGCTTATAAAACAGAAAATAGCAGGAAAATACATATAGTCCAAACACAACACCTTTGGATCAATTTTTCCTCTATGTTCTATTCATGAAAGTCCCTACTGGCTACAAAATACATAGAGATTGCAGTCGTTTTAGAATTGAGGGTTTCTACCCTAACATAGTTCTCTTTCATCTCCCCTTCTTCCTGCTTCTTCTTACTCTCTCCTCTCCTCTCGACTCTCACTTCTTACAATCTTTACATAACTCAAAATATCTCCTAGGGTCTCTTCCGACTACTTGCACACTCTAAATCTTATCCTACACTATCCTATATCAATCGCTTTCCAGAGACGAAGTGGGAGCTTCTGCTCTGTTTACAAATTCAAAAACTTGCTACAAAGGGAAAATCTGGTGTTGGTTCAAGCTTGCCTCTGAAAATGAATTTCAGTGCTGGATGGAGGCGGATCCCTAAATTAGTTGAATTGTCACGTTTTGAAGTTCCGGGGGAACTCTCACGTGTCTGGTGGTCCTACCTCTACATGCTTGCCAACGATGCTCCTGCATCATACTCCCCTTGACAAAAATTCATGGGCTCCTGTCCATGAGCTCCTCTACTGATTTTCCCTGCTTCTGGATAGCATCTTCGTTTTCCCAACTGGCATCTTCTATTGGGCGTCCCTTCCATTTGACTAGATACTCAAAATAAGTCTTCCTTTTGGTCTTCTTGCTAATCCTCTTATCGAGAATCTTCTCCATCTGCAGCTTCTCTGCCATAGGCATATGCTTCTCCCACTCAATCTTTTCGTGATCTTTTGATCCTTCTGCGTCATCTTTCCTATAAGGGTATAAGTCTGAAACATTGAATATGGGTGAAATGCCCACACCATCTAGTAGCTCGACTTCATAGGCATTTGCATTGAACTTCCTCAAGATCTTACATGGTCCTATCTTCTTCATCTTCAATTTGTTATATGTTCCTCTAAGAAATCTTTCCTTCCTGAGATGTGCCAAAACTTGATCCCCCACTTCAAATTGAAGTTCCCTGCGATGTTGATTGACTCTGTGTTTGTATTTCTGGTTGGAACTCTGTAGTTGTTCCTTGATCCGACCATGGAGTCTCTATATTTCAGCAAAAAAATCCTCTGCTCCAGCGCTTCTGATCTCTCCCTGTTCCAAGTCTCTTAACTCAGATACTCCCCTGGGTTGCATTCCGTAGAGTATTTGGAATGGGCTTCTCCCAGTTCTCCTATTTGGTGAGTCATTGTATGGAAATTCTGCTTGTGGCAGAATCTGATCCCACTGGTTATGATGTTCAGTAACCAGACTTCTCAATCGATTCCCCAAACTTCTATTTACCACCTCATTCTGTCCATCTGTCTGAGGGTGATAAGCTGAGATGAAGGATAATTATGTCCCCATTTTCTTCCACAAAATCCTCCAAAAGTGGCCAACAAACTTTGTGTCTCGATCTGAGACAATGCTCCTGGGTAGGCCATGAAATTTTACAACTTCTCTGAAAAACAGATTTGCAGTATGTGTTGCATCACTGGTCTTCTGGCATGTGATGAAATGTGCCATATTTGAAAACGTATATACCATCATAAATATGGAATCGACTCTCCTTTGTGTTCTTGGCAACCCCAACATGAAATCCATGCTTATTGCATCCCAAGGCCTCTTTGGTATTGGCAATGGTTGATACAATCCAGTGTTCTGTCTTTTCCCCTTTGCATGTTGACAGATCCTACATTTGTTCACAAAATTTATCACCTCTATTCTCATACCTGGCTAGTAGTATGAACTACTCAACTGTGCAAATGTTTTATCATGGCCTAAGTGTCCAGCCAACCCTCCGTTATGCTTCTCCTTCAGAAGATTGTCTCTCATTGAACATCGTGGTATGGAAAATTGGTTTCCTTTGAACAACAACCCTTCCTGAATCATATACTTTGTCCACTGACTTTTATCTCTCAGTATAGGGTTTGTACATGCTTCGTAGGCCTCCTTGAAATCCGCATCATAACAAGACATATCCTTGAGGTGCTCAAACCCCAAGGTCTCCACCTAGAATTCCTGCAGAATTAAACATCTCATGTTTAATGCATCAACAACCTTGTTAGCGTTCCCAGCAATATGATTTATGACAAAAGTAAAAAATTTCATAAACTCAACCCATTTTGCATGCCTCTGATTTAGTTTTTCTTGTCGGGTTATGAATTATAAAGCTTGGTTATCGCTATACAAGACAAACTCCTTCAGGATAATATAATGTCTCCATTTCTTTAATGCTTGAATGATGGCATAAAACTCCTTGTCATATGTGGAGTATTTACTCTTAGTCTCATTCATCTTCTCACTGAAATAGTGATTCAGGGGATCAAATTTTGCTCAAAAATTCAAAGTGCTCGGAATCTCTTCAAATCAAACAGAAGCATAGGCCTCATCGTTACGAACCCAACACAACTCATTTGGATTCAAACGGACATTGGGAGCGAGAGATATCACATTCTTTTCAAAATGACAAATAGGCAAAAAAAGGGATGATGATTGTACAGTCCGTACGGATGTTGATGTGGTAGTCTGTACGAGACATGGAAGGGATGAGTGGCGGACAGTTGGTAGTTTAGTGGATGGATGAGATGCTGACACGTGGCATCTTGGTGGCTAATTGTATGGTGACACGTGGCCCAATCAATGGCCTCCACGTGTCACCTGGTTGGTGGTTTAAAATCTTTGCAACCAGCAGGACTCGACCCCGCGACCTCCAAGCAGGGGAAGAGACTTGGGAAGGGCCGCCAACCAACACACCACCGTATGAGTCTTATTATATAAATAGTTTTGAATATATTTGAATTTTTTTATGTGTATGGTTGGCGTGGAGCCCAGGCTGGGGCTTAGCCCCAGCCCCCGGTCGTATAAACAATAACATATGACCATATGTTACTCGTTGGCACGTGCGCGTGGATTTCGTTTTGTATTGTGGTTCAAACGGTTTTTAAAACCAACAACCTGCCACTTGTCCCTTTTTTATTTGCCTTTGGGATGGAGCCCCGTTTGCGTTTGCGCATGGTCACATGGGCCACATGACCTCAACCTTGGCGATTAGGGGCTAGGTGTGCCCGTAACTGTCCTACAGTTCACACCATTTGTGCGGTTGCATCTAGTGCTGAGTTTTAACACTTAAATGCACGTGGGGGCTAGGTTGAGCCAACAAGGGTGCAATTTGTCGATCCAGAGACAACAAGTTTGAAGGGGAACTTCCAGGAAGCCTATCTTCTTCAATTTCTGGCCAAACAAGGTGCCGAAAAATCCCAGCTAGGGGTTTTTGGACGTTCTGGAGCCATTGGAGCCATCTATTTGGAATTTTGAGCATTGTAAAGCACATTTTTGAGCACTTTGAGCAAATAATACAAATGATCCATTGGAAGATGGACCAGCAGATGTAGCCCAAGAGAGGGGTGAACTCCTTTATCATTTCCTATGTTATGTGTTTTCTGTTCACTGTTTATTTCTACTTATTATATGCATCTTGAATGAGTAATTTATATAAAAATTGTGATGCAAAGTTGATCCATTTGCATTTTAACACATAAATTAAATCTTGCAAATAATTTCAAGAATACAAGTCTTCTTCATTTTTAGATCAAGTTGTTATCAGAACAAAGGTTTTTGAAGACTTGATTATTTGCAAGTGTTTTGTTTTATGATGCTCACAAATTTGAAACTCACAAGAGGAGAAGGTCAACTTGTAGAGCCAAGTTCTCATCCTTCAAGGAGGAAGCTTATATCATCACCGCAAGTTTCAAAGAGGCATTCACAAAGTATGGCTCATGAGGAGAGTCATGAACATATTCTTGCAGAAGATGAAGATCTCATAAAGGTTGTCATGGAAATGAGAGAAATGATGAAAATCTTGATGGAAAGGAATACAGGATTGCAAGGTGAAGGCTCCAACCCTTCAAAGCACAAGGGAGATAGTGGTGATAAAACTCCAAATGGAAATGGAGGGAATGGTGCTTCTCCAC
>SNQJ01S0019604.1:113894-134498 GCA_010110895.2 Picea sitchensis
ATTGGTAACAATGTCCTCCATTTAGATTTGCCTCCTTATATGCAAATGTATGCAGTTGTTAATGTTGAGAATTTGAAATTATATGAGCCTCCTTTGATTGATGATCAAGGAGAGCATGTTCAAATTCCTTCTATAGATGATTTCTCCCCAGAATATCTTACAGAACTGCATGAAGACACAATCCTTGACAGGAGAATGAGAACTTCAAAACAAGGAAATGTGGAGTATCTTCGAGTTAGTCTTAAAGGTACAAATCCAAGAAAATCCAAGTGAATTGAGGTTGGAAAGGTGAGGGAACTATACCCTCATCTTCAAATAGACTGAAAATAGTCTTTTGGAGGTCCAAAAGCTTTCCAATGGGGAGGTGTGATCTAGGGGATCAAATTTTGCTCAAAAATTCAAAGTGCTTAGAATCACTTAAAATCAAACAGGAGTGTAGACCTTGTCGTTACGAACCCAACACAACTCATTTGGGTTCAAACGGACATCGGGAGCGATAGATATCACATTCTGTTCAAAATGACAAACAGGTAAAAAAAGGGATGCTGACTGTATAGTCCGTACAGTCCGTATGGATGCTGATGTGGCAGTCTATATGACATGTTGTAGGGCTGAGTGGCAGACAATTGGCAGTTTAGTGGATGAATGAGCTGCTGACACATGGCATATTGGTGGCTAATTGTATGGTGACACGCAGCCCAATCAATGGCCGCCACATGTCACCTGGTTGGTGGTTTAAAAGCTTTGCAACCATCAAGACTCAACCCTGTGACCTCCGGGTAGGGGAAGAGACTTGGGAAGGGCCACCAACCGACGTGCCATAGTATGAGTCTTATTATATAAATGGTTTTGAATATATTTGAATTTGTTTATGTGTATGGTTGGCGCGGGGCCCGAGATGGGGCTTAGCCCCAACTCCCAGTCGTATAAACAATAACGCTTAAATGTGCGTGGGGGGCTAGGTTGAGCCAACAAGGGTGCAATTTGTCAATCCAGAGACAACAAGTTTGAAGGGGAACTTCTAGGAAGCCTATATTCTTCAATTTTTGGCCAAACAAGGTGCCGAAAAAGTCCAGCTAGGGGTTTTTGGACGTTCTGGAGCCATTGGAGCCATCTATTTGGCATTTTTAGCATTGTAAAGCACATTTTTGAGCACTTTGAGAAAATAATAGAAATGATCCATTGGAAGTTGGACCAGGAGATGTAACCCAAGAGAGGGGTGAACTCCTTTATCATTTGCTGTGTTATGTGTTTTCTGTTCACTGTTTATTGTTGTTGTTTATATGCATCTTGAATGAGTAATTTATATAAAAATTGTGTTTCAAAGTTGATCCATTTGCATTTTAACACATAAATTAAATCTTGCAAATAATTTCAAGAATACAAGTCTTCTTCATTTTTAGATCAAATAGGCAACAGGCTTGTTATCCTGACTCAAAACAGCTCCTATTTCAACTCCACTTGCATCACATCTTACCTGAAATGTCTTCCCAAAATTTGGCAAGATCAGAATCGATCATTCTGTTATCTTTTCCTTCAGTATATTGAAGCTCCTTTCAACCTCCTCTGTCCATTTAAAAGACTTATGTCGTTTCTTCACTGTATCCATCATTAGTGCACAAATCCCACTGAAGTCTCTAATGAACTTTCTGTAAAAACTCGCTAAACCATGAAATCTCCTTACCTCAAACATGTTCCTTGGTGACGAACATTCTCTGATTGCTTTCACCTTCTCTAGATCCATCTTCAATTCATTCGAGGATATCAGAAAACCCAAATAAATGAGCTCTGTCTTCATAAAAGAGGACTTCTTCAGATTGATCAACAACTTCTCCTGTTGTAGCCTCCTCATCACTAGTATTAGGTGCCTCAAATGCTCCTCTTTAGTCTTGCTAAAGATCAGTATATCGTCCAGATATACAACCACAAACTTGCCAATGAAATCCTTTAGAATTTCGTTCATCAGTCTCATAAACGTACTTGGGGAATTCGTTAAGCCAAATGGCATAACCAACCACTCATACAGGCCCTCATTAGTTTTAAAGGTTTTTTTCCATTCATCACCTTCTCTCATCCTGATTTGGTGATATCCACTTTTCAGATCTATTTTAGAAAAAAAAATTGCTCCACTTAAATAGTCCATTAAATCATCCATTCTCGGTAAAGGGAATCTGTACCTGAAGGTGATCTTGTTGATGGCTCTTGAGTCTGTGCACATTCTCCATCCTCCATCTTTATTTGGGCTCAACACAGTTGGTACTGCACATGGACTCAAACTTTTTCTGACTAAACCCTTATCCAACAACTCTTGGACTTGGTTTCTTACCTCCTCATTCTTCTGGGGTGTCAATTTGTATGCTGCCTTGTTTTGCAGGCTCGCTCCTGGTATCAAGTCGATGTGATGACTGATACTCCTGATGAGAGGCAATGAGTTCGATAGCTCATCCACCACTATATCCATAAAATTATCCAGTGGCTCCTGAACTTCTTCAGGCAAACCATCTACTGATGTACTCATAATGACGACTCTGGGCTTCCTCACCACAACGAAATGCATCTCTTGTTCTCCCTTGAATTCTTTCAAGAGTTCCTTCCCAATCATGAGAAGTATTCATGTGCTGGCATCCTCCTTCGCTTTCTTCTTCTCTATTGGCAGCAACATATGCGTCCTACCATTTTTCTCCAACATGTACGTATTCTTCCTCCCATCATGAATGACATTTTTGTCATATTTCCATGGTATCCCCAACAAAATGTGGCATATGTCCATGGGAATTAAATCACATTGGATTTCATCTTTATATCCTCCTATCTTAATTTCAACCAGGCATTGTTTAGTAATCATTACCTGGTGTCCTTTTTGCATCCTTGAGGCTTTGTATGGCCTTGGATGTGCAGTTGTCTTCAGCTCCAGTTTCTCCACCATATCTGTGGATACCAGGTTGTCATTACTCCCACTGTCAATGATCACCTTGCAGACTCTGTCCTTGGTATTGAAAGCTGTCCTGAAGAGACTATTTCTCTGCACTGGCTTCTCAATTTCTGCCTTTGGTTTTAAAAGAACTTTTCTCAACATCAGGGATGCTCCATCCTCTACTCCCTCTACTTCAACATATCTTTGTTGTTCTTTTGAAATGTGAGATTCCCCTCCTTATTTTCTCTTCTCGGGGCATTCCCAAGACATGTGCCCTATCTTCCCATAGTTATAGTACCTTACTCCTCCTTTGCCTCTTCCTCTAGAAGAGTTTCTTCCCCCCTTTTGTCTTCCTCGTGAACTGCCTCCTCGTTCAGAGTGATTGTGGGGTTTCTCAGCCTCCTCCTTAGAATGATGTCCTATGTCTCAGTTGAATCCCTTGTTCTTGCTTAGGACTGAGCTTTTGCCTCTTCCTCGTTGGTTTTGTTTTCTGGCCAGCTTCTCCTCTACCTTTAGTGAAAACTGATAAGCATCCTCCATAGTATTTACTAACATCATTCTTAGTTCGTCCTGGATTTCATATCTCAAGCCATTTACATATCTGGTGACTTTTTCTTCATCTCTCTCCCTTTGCCCAATTTTGATGTTCATCCTGTAGAACTCCTCAGTGTACTCCTTGACTGTCATCCCCTTTTGTCTCAGGTTTTGTAGCTTCCTGAACAGATTGATTTGTTAGTCCTTAGGTATGAACTTAGCCTTCAGTTTGGCTACCATCCTATCCCAACTCTTTATCCTCTATTTACCCTTACTTATTCTCTCAACCTGCAGTTCATCCCACCACAGTGTTGCATGCCCTCTTATCCTGGTGACTACCTGCTTCACCTTGTTTTCCTCATTGACATCTTCATAATTGAATTTCTTGTCCATGTACCTTATCCAGTCCAACAGTTCTTCTGCATCTAGGTTCCCCTCATACATGGGAACCTCCATCTTAGCTCTGCCTCCCAATCTGGCAAATTCTCTCAGCAATCGTTCTTCTGCAGCGTCCTCTCTTGCAGCTTCTTCAGCTTCAGATTCTTCACCTTTTGCATCACTGACATCTCCAATGTCAGGTGCAATCCTCTGTGCTTCTTCCATGGTATCTAATCGAGCTCGAAGTTCTCACATCTCCATTTCTACAACACAGTTTCCTAGAGGCAGATCTCGTCTTCTTGGCACCATAGTGTTGACTGTCTATCGCCCACAGAGTATAGCTTCATGGCTTTTTTTTTGTCTCCTTCTCTTTCTCCCTTCGCATGAAATCTACAGAAGAAAATTGTGCTCTGATACCACCTGATGTAGACTCCCTGTCCCTCCTAAGGGATGCACAACCTCCCGGTTAGGATATTCCACTTATGGAGCCGAAACTGCTCTTCGGGTTCCAACCTGGAACCTTTTGGACGAATACGCAGGTCCCCTACAAAAATTCTGTTGGTTGGTTTTCGGCGCCAACTGTATGCTCCCACAACAAATGACCAAGGGTTGTGACCAAGTGCTAAGTCGAAAGGTGTTAGTTGGGGATCAGGCCTCCATCGATCAAGCATCCCGTCTTCTAGTTCCTCGAACTCTTAGTAGCTGAAATGTCGATACGACCCAGTGCCCACTTCTTCGGGATTTTGCATTTCACGAAATATGGATGCAATGAATATCCTTGCTCCTTAGGATTCCCTATCACTGAAAGACCGAAATACTCGTGCCTTTTTCTTTTTTGGATTTCGCACTTCACGAAATCGAGATGCAAAGGGTGTCTCTGTACTTTGGAGTTCCCGATCTCCAAAAATCCGAAATGGACATTTCCTTTTCCCTTTTCGAGATTCCTCACTTCGCAAAATCAAGATGCAAAGTGTGCCTCTATCCTTTGGAGGTTCTGGTAGCCGAAAAGCCGAAATGACAGAAGTCAAAACATCCCGGCATGGTTAGCTTCGGGATTTCAAGTTTCATGAAATCTAGGCGCGATGTGAGTTCCTGCTCCTTATAACCTTCGGTGCGTGAAATGTCGAAATAAAGTGTCCCGACAATCTGCTCTTTGGGATTTCACATTTCGTGAAATCAGGACACAAGGGATGTGCTTTCTCCTTAAGATCTTTGGTATCCGAAATGGCCAAATGGTGAAAAGATGAAACACCGAAGTGCCTTGGCACTTAATCAATGGCTCCCGACAACCTTTGAGATCAATGGTTCTCGTCGAATTATGATTTCGTAATTTCATGATTCAGGATTTTGATGGGGTAGAACCTCTGTCTTTCCACTTCTCGGTACCCGAAGTCCCGAAATGAGCCAACAGTCTAGATCATTTTGGGTTCAACGGCTCTGATTGAATCGTGATTTCGTGATTTCGCGATTCAAGATTTTGAAAGACAGAACTCTTGTCTTTCCACCTCCTGGTACCCAAAGTCCTGAAATGAACATAAACAAACTCTCTTCGTTAACCTCCTCGCAGCTCCTCCTAACACAACGATCTGTGGGGTTTTGTTATTCCTCTTTGAGGACTCTCCACCGTCCATTCAAATCTCAGGATTCTCCTCCTAGATGTCTGCAGGGTTAAAGTCTGCACTCCTTCCTTCAGATCAAACGACCTGCGGGAATCCTCCTCCTAAGCTTTTTCCCGACTTCAACTTAGAAACTTTTTCTAAGTTTGCAAAGACCCAAACCTTCACTCCTTCCAGAAAATGAGTTCCGGGATTAGGCGTTTTCTCCTTCTGGCTCAATGCACACCTTGCAAAGCTCTCTGTAAGGGGAAAATAATTCCACTACGTTCCCTCAGCTCGATGGACTCCTTACAGAGCTCTTAAATAAAAGGAAACAATTGAAACTGGAAAAACAAATCACAGTTCCACCCACTTGTTTATAAAACATAAAATAACAGGAAAATACACATAGTCCAAACACAACACCTTTGGATCAATTTTTCCTCTATGTTCTATTCATGAAAATGCCCATTGGCTACAAAATACATAGAGATTACAGTCATTTCAGAACTGAGGGTTTCTGCCCTAATAGAGTTCCTTTTCAACTCCCCTTCTTCCTGTTGCTTCTTACTCTCTCCTCTCCTCTCCTCTCTACTCTCACTCATTACAAGCTTTACATAACTTAAAATATCTTCTAGGGTCTCTTCCGGCTACTTGCCTACTCTAAATCTTATCCTACACTATCCTATATCAATCGCTTTCCAGAGCTGATGTGGGAGCTTCTGCTCTATTTACAAATTCAAAAACTTGCTACAAAGGGAAAATATGGTGCTGGTTCAAGCATGCCTATGAAAATGAATTCCGGCGTTGGATGGAGGTGGATCCCGAAATCAGTTGAATTGTGACGTTTTGAAGTTCTGGGGGAAATCTCATGTGTCTGGTGGTCCTACCTCTGCGTGCTTGCCAACGATGCTCCTGCATGATATTGCACATATTGAATGGGTGATTTCCATCTTGAATCAATCTATGGAATCTCCTTTTTATGTTCCATATCCCCCTCATGAAGAAGATCTAGCCACTTCATCGGGACACAAATTTCAATTGGATGATGTGATTGAGAGGATTGAAAAGATAAACCTTGATGGGAATGCAAATCCATCTCAAACAATGGAGAAACCTATACCATCACATAAATTCCAAAGTGGCTCATAAGGACACTTGAAAGTATTCGTTCCAATGAGGTTGGAAATATAGGAACCAGAAGATCAATAATACAAGTTGATGAAGGTGATTTAGATAATCCATATTCAGGTGATGTAAACAATATGGATTTTTCATTTAACTCCAAATTGAACTTATATACTAACATTGGACCAAATTCCTTTTAACAAATTTCTTCTGATGATGAGTGAAAATAAACCATGCAAAAGGAGTATGATGCTCTCATCAAGAATTCAACATGGAAGTTGGTGGATCCTCCATTTCAAACCAAACCAATTGGATTTAGGTGGTTCTATAAGAACAATAAGAAATCATATGGCTCACTTGAAAAACATAAGGTGAGGCTTGTGGAAAAAACATATGCACATAAATAAGGCATAGACTATGATGAGACTGTCCCCCCCATAGAAAAATGGGCTACCATTCATGTATTGTTTTCTTTCATAGCATAGAATAGGTGGAAAATTCATCACATGGATGTGAAGACATCATGTTATAAATAGGATTGTCGAGCAATAAAAATAAAACAATTCAAAATGAATGCAAAAATGAAACATACAAGAACATAATAAAAGAGAGACACATATATATGTGGTTCACCACATTTGGGCTATTCCCACACATAAATAGTCAGTACTTCCTTTATTACATCCAACAAAATGAAGGGATAATACCTACAACGAATCTTCTACAACCCCCTCTTCACTCTCTCATAATCTCCTCTCTTAATAACAATACTCTCTCTCACCATTACAATACAATATATAGGATGCCACAACATACAAAATCCTTAATCCATTTCCCCTGAACCCATATAAAGGAGGGGTTGATTCCACCCTGTTAGTTCCTCTGTGACACCCCTCTTATGGCTTCACACAATGAAACTTATAACAACATGTTGGGATCTTATGCTTCACACAATGAAACATAACAACATGTTGGGATAATCGTGCAAAGAATATAACACAAACCCCCACCAAGGACTAGGATCCAAACATGGCTAAAACAAGACCTTTGAGCTAGGAAGATAATAAGGCTCCAAAATCAACACATCATTCTTGAATGCAGAATTGAAAGAGAATATTTACATCTCTCAACCAGAAGAATTCATTGTGAATGGTCAATAAAATAAGTTATGAAAGCTAATCAAGTCATTTTATGGAATAAACCAAGCACCTCGTGCATGGTATGAAAATATAATTGGGCATCTTTTGAAGATCAGTTTCAAAAATTTAACATTGATGATGCAACTTTGTTTGTCAATAAAGAAAAATATTTTATAAATTGTTGTGTATATATATGATCTTTTGATAACAGGGAACAATCGATATTATATTGCATCCATAAACAAATAATTGAAGAAGGTTTTTGAGATGACAGACATGGGACATCTTCACCACTACTTGGGTATTAAAGTAACTCATAATCCAATGTATGTATCCATCTCCCAAAATAAGTACATTGGAGAGATATTGAATAAATTTCGCATGATTGTTTGTAATCCTTTCTATACTCCAATGGATCCAAATCTGAAGCTAACAATGAAATAAGGGAATCAATTTGAGGGTGAAACTAAATATATATAAATCTTGTTGGGAGTCATATCTACCATACTAATACCAGACCCGATATTTCTTTCGCAGTTGGTATCCTTTACAAGTTCATGCAAAAACCTTGTGAAGGACATTGGTGCGCTCAATAGGAGTTCTTATTGGAATAATGAGAGGGGGGGGGTGAATTAGTATGAGCACAATTATTACTTTTAATCACAATATAAAACCTCCAATAAATATCATGATCATTCAATATATCATCAACACCATAATTCAATGCATAAACATCACATAAACACAATACACCCAAATTTTACATGGAAACCCAATTGGGGAGAAAACCACATAATGATTTTATTATTTATCAAAGAGCACATTCATTAGAAGCACCAAATTCCTATTTCTCCAGATAGAAATGGAAGGAGGATTCAACCCCCTATTTATAGGATGGAACCTAAAGGAATCTCCAACTCAATAATTTATCGGTGCAACTGGAAGGAGAATACAATCCCCTTTCCTTTCGTCATCCAATTGCCCTGGAATATAAATGTAAAACAATCTGTCACTACCTCTGTCACTAAAAATGATAACATGTTGTTGATATTGTTTCTAATACCTCTATTGTTGCTACTGATATCGATACTTCATCAAGATTGCAACCAAACATACCTCATACCAGTATTTACAATAAAGTTCTCCAAATCAAATGCTTATGTATCACTAAGAGAAACATGTTCCTAATTTCTTTAGAATACTCACCCTAACAAACATAGGAAGACATATCTTAAACCTATAGTTGGCCTGAGTTTTAGATCCCTCATCTTCAACAATTTTTCCTCATAGGTCTATGACCCTATAATTTTTTTGCTCGCGGGTATCCACATTTTTCTTCACTGCAGCCCGCAAATGTATGCACTTTTCTTCCTGAAAGTCGTGGATTTTCTCAAAGAACCTATGTCTATAAATTCTTCTATGTACGCTCAAATCCTGCAAACTTATTACTTCACTCGACTTCTCTGCCTTCAACTGAATTCCTCAGATCTCCAACCTGTATTCTTAGAAGTGATTTTCCAATTGACTATTCTCTGTGTTTTAATAAGGATCTCATGAAACTAACATGCAAATGAAACTCACATGCAACTTGTTAACTTTTGTTTACAGTTACTTTGACATGAACTAACATGCAAATTTTTAACTTTTGTTTACAGTTAATTTGACATGAACTAACATGCAACTTGTTAACTTTTGTTTACAACTACTTTACCTTGACACGCAACCTGTTAATTTCATGTTCAAGGGTTGAGATCAATGACAACCAATATTTCAACAATTCAATGACAATTAAAATTTCAACAATTAATATTTCAACAATTAATCTTTCAATAATTACAATTAATATTTCAATAATTAAAATTTCAACAATTAATCTTTCAACAATCTCCCCCTTTGGCATTGATGGCAACACTTAGACACAAAACTTTGCATGCTCATGTTGGCTCCCCATGTATTCATGCCTCTTATTTTCCTTTCCATGCCTCTTCTTTTCTCTCCCTCTTTGACATCAATGGAAAAGGGTGAATTCTCCTTGGGGTTTCTCTGCAAATATGTAAGCCTCTGGTATTTACTGATGTTTCTCTTCATTATGATTCCTTGTGTACATCTATGATAAAATTCATTCAAAAATAATTCAAGTATTTCATGATTACTACTACTGTCCCCTTGTCATACTATGCCAACTTCCACGTATATCATTGTGGGGATGAAGCTACTCGAATTTTTTGTCCACTATACTCAAAAGTATCCCTCAAGAGAGGTTTGGTGAAGATATCTACAATCTATTCTTTTGTCCCAACATACTCTACCTTGATGTTCTTCTTTATAACATGTTCCCATAGAAAGTGAAACTTGATCATAATTTTTTTTTGTCTTGGGTTGCATCACTAGATTCTTAGAAATACTTATAGCACTGGTGTTATCACAAAATATCAGAATAGGATCGTCATATTCCACCTGTATGTCCTATAAAGTTTTCTTTATATAGAGAACTTGTGTACAACATGTTTCTTCTACAATATGCTCTGCTTCTACTATGTGCAATGATACTAAATACCATTTGTTGGCCCTTGGTTATGGAAGGAAGCAAAGAACAAGGAAGGAAAGGTAAAAAGCGAGCTTCGCAGGAGACACAATAACTGTCACTGAGTCGAAGTGAGAAAAAGAGTAGGAAAGATGGAGAGAAGTGCGGAAAAGCAAGTTGTTGGACGAGGAGATCATGGATGACAGATCAAAAAGGAAGTAGGATCGTGGACAAATAAACAAGCAAATAAAATCCATCATTGGATGTTTTGGAGCACCGCGTGATGAAGAAGGAAAGATAAGCTGGCGAAGCCTAGAAAAAGTGGGTCAACTTGACCCAGGGTTTGAGACACCTAGGGTTTTGGCACCAAGGTTTAGACATAAGGCTGTCGGTGAGGGATTGTAATGTATAAATAAAGGTCAAGAGGACCTGGGTGGGGTTGGTCATTGAGTATTGGTTTGATATTGTTGTTATAGCTATGTTGTGGAGAGAGAGGATTGTATTGTGAGATCTTCAGCTATGTACGAAGTTCAAGTCCTGCAGTTGGGTGCACGGGAAGGGAAGAGGAAGAGAGAGAAGAAAGAAGATCTGCTAGCTGAGAGGACATATAAAAACTCTATGCTTTACCTTAATAAATCATAAGCATAGTTCTGTGGACGTAGCCCTAGAGAGAGGGTGAACCACGTATATTTTTTTTCGTATGTGTGGTTGATGCCTGGATCTTTTTCATTGTTATAATTTTATTTACAGTCTTATGTTAGATCATATCTATAGTTGTGTAGGATAGACCTATTTGATAATTGATATATGAATGTTGTATTGTTGTTGTGATAAATCCACTTGATATTCCCTTGTTTGTAGACATTCCTATCCTGCAACCCCCCCCTCTTAGCTACCTCGGGTGAGATTGCATCTGCTTCAGAGGTGCTACCGAAAGGGCCAGTAGCTAGGGCTTGTAGGTGCGCTCTTGGAGTGAAACTCGGGTCTGCCCCTGTGCCAACAAATGGTTCCGTTACCGGGACAGGAATCTATGTAAGGGAATGTCAAGGTGGTTCCCATCGAAGACGGATATTCAGAAGTGGATAGAGGATAAAGAGCGGGACTTCGCTGAATCCAAAAACAAGAACCCTAAGCTAAGTACCGAAGGTTGGCTGCAGAGACACATAGTCATCGATATTCCTGAGATCTTATTTGGAGGAATTCATCAAGAGCTATAGGAGTGGTTATCTAGGTTAGTCGATACCCAGTTCGAGATCATATCTAGACCTCCTATGGTCTAGATGTCAATTTGATTAAGAAGGTTAAGAGAGTCGACAACACTATATCAAGGGTTGTAGATCACTGGTTCGATAGTACCATTGGAGGGTATATCACCAAATTTGTTGTTGACAGAACATAATCATATAGCCAGGTCGAGAGATACTTCTTCAAAGGACCCAGAGGAAAAATTTTACAATTTTTGAAGCTAAGAATCAAGATGTTGTTGCATGAAAAGAACGTCTTGAAGATACAGTAGATTGGCTGGATGCGAAAAGGCCAATGTTCAAGAATTCAGACTATGACAATGACACAAAAGCTGGACATACGTGTAGTGGGAAATTATTTCGAGGGGTTCACCTTGAGAGCCTGTTCAATAAAAACTATGAAAACAAGGGTTTCTACAGTGGAGAAGAGGCAGATATGACAGACGAAGAACATTCAAAATCCACTAGAGAAGAGAAAGAGGAAGTTGAAGAACTTTTCCACAACGAGCCAGAGACATCAGAAACTATGCAAACCACTGAAGTAATATCAATCCTTCTGCTATTTCAGAAATGCTAAGTAATCAGAATATTCTGAATCACTAGAGTCCGTAGACTACTATTACTAGTAGTTCAACATCTACTCAGATAGGAAACCTAGGAATCTCTATGGAATATGAGATGAGGCTCCCTATATTTAAATGAGATGGATATGAAGATCCTGAATAACACTGGTTCCTATGCGAGGTTGTATGGAACATTAAAAATATTACCGATGAAGTTGTTAAAAGAAATTATTTTAGTACTACATTGAGGGATCGCACATTGAGTTGGTACATGAAGCTTGTCCAAGGACTTGCCTAGCCTAAGACACTAAATGATATCAAGAACGCGTTGGTTGCAGAGTTTAAAAAACCTAATTCAGAGTCACGGTGTATTACTGAGATGAAGGAGATCAAACAGAAGGTAGATGAACCTGTTTGGGAGTTCGATCAGAGATTCAAGATCCTAACAGGCCGACTGACTTTTAAGATCCCGGATGAGTAGAACAAAGAATGGTTCATCGCTTCTCTTTTACCACACATCAGAGTTCCCTTGATGCATCAGAATATTGCATCGCAGGTCGAAGCTTTGGAGATCACCATGAAGCTTGAATCAACACCTATGGGAGAATCTAGTTCAGGCATGAGCCAAATCTTGAGCCAGCTAACTAGTTTGTCTCTGCAGGTTGAGTATATGAAGAAGGACAAGGGGAAGGACAAAAGATAATATATATGGTGTGTAAGATGCATATCCAAAGGTCATGATAAAGAACATTGTACCCTGTTTCATGAATATTTGGCCTTAGGAGTGCTGAGCCCCTTGAAGCAAGTTAACCTGCCTGGTGCAAAGAATGAAGAAACCGACATTTCCCTGGTGAGTGCTATTATATGCAGAAGTATGTTCAGACACCCACAAACTTGTACTGCACATTCCGTAAGTATGTAGGGCATGATGATAGATATTATAGGGCATTTGACCTAATGCATGAAATATCAAGGGACATATACAAGATAGAAGGCGATGTACACCAAGAAGGAAACAATGCACAGTACAATTCTCCAGGAAGAGGAAATTTCAATCCTCACAGTGGATACATAGGACGAGGATGAGGAGGAGGTATGGGCCAAGGTTGAGGACAAATAATATGTTACAAATGCAATAAGCCAGGAAATTTAGTGAGGGGCTTCCATAACCCTTGCACAACCTACAATTATTGCAACTCCTTCAAGCATGTCATCGAGGATTGCCCCTTGCTGCTAGATAAGCTTAAGGAAAGATGAGGAACTCAAAAAAACCCACAAGTGCAACTGATATATGATGAACCTCACAGAGCAGACCCTATATTCGTTGTTATTACTCAAGGAGGCGTTGCTACAGGAGAAGACAGAGAAGCCCAAGGAAAGATTGCAGACAACTACGAAGTCAGGAAAGCTACATAGAAGACCCCAATGTTCGATGCTAAAAAAGAAAGATAGATATTTGAGGAGGCAAGAAAATATCTCAAAGGAGATCAAGGGTCTTCATCAAAGAAACAACTAGAAATCAAAGAATATGGAATGCCTCAGGTTTTTGATCCATCTGCATCGCCAACAAAAGG
Organism: Picea sitchensis; assembly: GCA_010110895.2. Lineage (NCBI taxonomy): Eukaryota > Viridiplantae > Streptophyta > Pinopsida > Pinales > Pinaceae > Picea > Picea sitchensis. The sequence continues at coordinate 127,488 of SNQJ01S0019604.1, forward strand.
GAAAGAGGTAAGAAAACTCGTGGAATTTTTGTGCACTTGTGTTAAGTTGATTCAAGATAAAAGTGTTGTACAAGAATTACAAGATTTATTCAAGCAGTATGAGATAGGAAAGATAGAATCCTTACTGAATAGGGCAGTGCACCAAATTGGGAAAAGGATAAGGACAAATAAAGAATTACACCTGAACGCTCAAAGAGGAGAATATGATATAGACTATGTGGTCCTTGACTTAGGGTCGGAGGTCAATGTCATGACTAAGAAAAACTGGGAACTGATGGGAAAACCGAAGTTGATCTATTCCCCTATTAGGATTAGAAAGGCTAATCAACAAGCTGTAAGCCCATTTGGATGATTGGAGCATGTCCCTGTGGACATCGATGGAGTTAGAACCTTTGCAGATTTTGAAGTAATTGAAATTGTTGATGACAACTGCCCTTATCCTACATTATTAAGAATTGATTGGGCCTTAGACAATTCTACTGTTGTTGATCTAAATAAGAGGCATATGAAATTTGAAATAAATGGACTTAGGGTCATTGCACCTTTAGATCCAGATGAGGGTCCTTGATACACAAAGCCTATCAGAGAACAAGACCACGTGTACGAATTGGAAAACATCTACAAACTAATATCCAGACAACAGGATTATATCAATCCTACAACCGATGGGAATCTGAGCTGGTGAAGCGACAATGCATGTTCATCAGACTTAGAAGAAGCGTTGGAGAACTGGCAGAACTAGATGTATGAAGTCTCTACCAGAAGATTTGCTAGACTAACCAGAGTGGTTCGCTGGATCGACACAACAATGAGTAACTTACCCACATTTGATGGGTTGAACTCTTTATAAAACTTCTTATCAGAGTTTGAGACAAGTGTACCAAAACAATAGAGGATGTTGGCAATGGATGAGGCCATGAAAGATACACTGACAAGATGGTGGGGGACGCACAAAGGAAACATCACAGACTGGACACAATGTCGAACATTGATGACAACATGGTTCTCAGCACAAGTAGGAATTTGTAAAGTGAGATACACAGGTCGAAGTTTCCCAAAGGACCATGTGCGAAGCTACAAAGAGCCCTGGAGTGACATTCCTCGAGAACAATGGGTGCACAAATTCATTAACATGCTGGACACGATCCCTATCAACTGGTACCTTCAAGCGGAGCTATGCCTCGTCACTTCAGATTGGGAAGGTATGATCCAGAATTTTGTAGCCACCTTTTTGTTTGAATGTGAATTTCCTTCAGTAGACCAAGCATTACAGATTGTGAGACAGAAAGTATTTAAGGAGGCATTTGGCCTCCCTTTGGAGCAAGAAGAGGATGAATGGAATGCATCATTCCAGAAATTGCAAGGATGTTACAACATTAATGTTGATGAAGATGATGATCCGAGGAAGGTAAAAATCGTTGAGACAGAAGGCCACAGAAATGTGGAAGGACTAGGAGTTGAGTTGTCATTCATAGGACAACCGATCAAAATTAAGAAATTCAATATTGGGATAGAGGAGACATAGAAGCTTGCCAATGTCGGATATTATTGGGATGTTGCTACCATTGACAAGATTACAGAGTTATTGGATGAATATCAGGACGTGTTCCCGACCAAGTTCACTGATATGAAGGGAATCAAAGGGATTATGGGTGAGATTATAATACCTTTGAAACCATATGTGAACCTAGTCAAGAAAAGAGCTTACAGACTGAACCCAAAATACAAGGAAAAAGTGAAGATCGAGCTCAACAGAATGCTGGAAGCAGGGATTATTTAACCTGTCAAAGAGTCAGAGTGGATCATCCCTATGGTGGTACAAGACAAGAAGACAGGAGAAATAAGGATCTTTGTGGACCTCAGAAAGTTGAATGATGCCTTCCTACATGACCCTTTCCCTACACCATTCACAGATGAAGTGTTGGATAACATAGGAGGCCAGGAAGTATATTCTTTTACAGATGGCTTTTCAAGATACCATTAGATCTGCATTGCCAAGGAGGACCGTCATAAGACTACGTTTGCCACAGAGCGGTGTCAAATTTATTTGAATCTGAAGAAATGCATCTTCTTCTCACCATTTGGAGTACTATTAGGTCATATTGTATGCAAGCAGGGATTGTTGGTTGAACCATCTAAAATTGCAATTATAGTTGATTTTCCACCTCCTATTTCATTCAAACAACTGCTCACTACACTAGGCCATACTGGATATTACAGGAAATTTATCAAAGGATATGCCCAAATTACAGCACCAATGGAGAAGCTACTGAGGAAGTACTACCAGTATGAGTGGACATATGAATGTCAGCAGTGCTTCGACACATTGAAACAGAAGATGGTTACAACACCCATTCTGTTTTTCCCATATTGGAGTAAAGAATTCCATGTGCATGTTGATGCATCTTCTCTTGCATTAGGATTAGTACTGGCACAACCTAGAGAAGGGGACATTGATCATCCATTATCATTTTCCAGCAGGAAGCTATCAATAGCCAAAGTTAATTACACCACTATAGAGAGAGAGGGACTAGCCATGGTGTATGCACTGAAAAAATTATTCCACTACTTTTTGGGAGGACACTTTGAAATGTTTACTGATCACTCCACGCTGAAGTACCTAGTTAACAAGCCAGTGTTGGGGGGGAGAATATGAATATGGCTTCTGATGTTTCAAGAATATGATTTTGAGATCATATTTAAGCCAGGAAGAATGAACAAGGGCCCATACCACTTATCAAGGTTGGAACATGGCGAAGAACCCACTAGTTTGGAGGATACATTACTAGATGCACAATTACTCACCATTAGAAATATTGATGACCACTTCATAGAAATAGTCCAGTTCCTGTCAACATGAATGGATCCAAGTGAGTATACAATTCCTCAAAATAAACAGCTAGTGGTGCGTGCTGTAGATTTTTCACTTATAGCTGGACAACTGTACAAAATGGGACTAGATGAAATACTAAGGAGGTGTGTTATGGAGACTGAGCGACCGTTGATCCTCATAGAAGCTCATGAAGGCATCACATGAGGACATTACACAGGGAAAACAACTACACAGAAGGTTCTGTGAGTTGGCCTTTGGTGGCCTACGTTACACAGAGATGCTAAAGATTATGCTAGAGCATGTGATGTATGCCAGAGAATTGGAAAATCATCCCGAAGAGATGAGATTCCATTAGCACCACAGATGGCCCTACAAGCATTTGAAAAGTGGTCCATTGACTTCGTGGGACCTATAAACCCACTAGGTAAGCGCACAGGAGTAAGGTACATTATTTCTGCGACATAATACTTAACCTAATGGGTCGAAACCAGAGTAGTCAAGGACTGTAGTGAAATTACAACTGTGCATTTTATATTTGATGACATAGTAACCAGGTTTGGATTCCCTAAGGTCCTTATGAGTGATCAAGGTACACACTTCATTAATAAGACAGTTGAAGCCCTGACTGAAGAATTTGCAGTCCACCATCAGAAGAGTACACCTTACCATCCACAAGCAAATGGAATGGTTGAATCATTCAATAAGATCTTGAAGATAGCATTGACAAAGATTTGCAGTGTGAACAAGGATGACTAGGATTTAAGAGTACTAGCAGTAATCTAGGCTTATAGAACCACTTGCAAGAAATTAACAATACAGACCCCCTTCAAGTTGGTTTATGGTCTTGAAGTTGTTGTCCCGATGGAATACTTAGTACCAAGCCTAAGAATTGTTGCATTTACAGACATGGATGATACTGGCATTGTTCGCGAGAGGCTTGCATAGTTGGTTGAACTGGAAGAAGAGATATTCATTGTAGGATTCCATCAACAAGTTCAGAAGGAACGAGAAAAGGACTATCATGACAGACACATCAAGAAGAAGACATTCAAGAAAGGTGATTTAGTACTGATGTATGATAGTAATTTTATCAAAAAACTTGGGAAGTTTAGAACGCATTGGCTTGGACCATATGAGATTTCCTATGTTACAGAAGGAGGAGCTACGCATTTGAATACATTGAAGGGAAACTGGGAGGAAGGATTAGTGAATGGGAGTCAGCTGAAGTTATACTATGATAACTAGATTCCTCTCAGCTCTCAGTAAAAGCATGAGGAAAAGGGTCTAGGTACCAAGTGAAATTGAAACTAGGTACTAGACACAGAAAAGGCAGTCTGCACAAGGATGGAAAGGAGGCATAAAGAAGAAAGCAAGGGCTGCGTTTCACAGTTCAAAGTCGAAGTAAAACAAGAGGATCATATCTGAAGTGCCTCAGGATGAGTCACAGGTGAGTGTTGGGGGCCCTTTGGACCTTGGTTATGGAAGGAAGAGAAGAACAAGGAAGGAAAGGTAAAAAGAGAGCTTCGAAGGAGACACAGTAATTGTCACTGAGTTGAAGTGAGAAAAAGAGAAGGAAAGATGTAGTGAAGTACGGAAAAGCAAGTCATTGGATAAGGAGATCAGGGATGACAGATCAAAAAGGAAGAAGGATTGTGGACAAATCAACAAGCAGAGAAAATCCATCATTGGATTCTTTGGATCACCAATTGATGAAGAAGGAAAGACAGGCTGTGAAGCCCGAAAAAAGCGAGTCAAGTTGACCTAGGGTTTTAGTATCTAGGGTTTTGGCACCTAGGTTTAGACCTAAGGCTGTCGGTGAGGGATTGTAATGTATAAATAAAGGTCAATAGGACCTAGGTGGGGTTGGTCATTGAGTATTGGTTTGATATTGTTGTTATAGCTCTATTGTGGAGAGAGAGGATTGTATTGTGATATCTTCAGTTGTGTGCGAAGGTCAAGTCCTGCAGTTGGGTGCACAGGAAGGGGAGAGGAAGAGAGAGAAGAAAGAAGATATGCTAGTTGAGAGTGTAGATAAGAACTGTATGCTTTATCTTAATAACTCATAAGCACATTTCTATGGATGTATCCCTAGAGAGAGGGTGAACCACGTACATTGTGTGTCATATGTGTGATTGATGCCTGGATCTCTGTCATTGTTATATTGTTATCTGCAGTCTTATGTTAGATCAGATATATAGTTGCACAGGATAGACCTAGATGATAAGTGATATATGAATGTTGTATTGTTGTTGTGATAGATCCACTTGATATTCCCCTGGTTGTATACATTCCTGTCCTGCAACCCCCCCCCTCTTAGCTGCTTCGAGTGAGACTGCATCTTCTTCGCAGGTGCTGCCGAAAGGGCCAGTAGCTAGGGCTTGTTGGTGCGCTCTTGGAGTGAACCTCGGGTCTTCCCTTGTGTCAACACCATTTCTTTCTCAAGTAGGATACTAGATAATCACCAAGTAGAAGACTTCTCCACTTGTACTTCTTCTTTCATCAATACTTCCTACCCAATATGCATCCGTGTATGCAACTAGAGATAGATCATTCCCTTTTGGATACCATAATCCATAGTCTTATGTTCCTTTGAGATATTTGAGTATTCTCTTTACGACCATAACATGTGTTTCCTTTGGTTCTTCTTGAAATATTTCCACCTGTCCAACTGCCTACATCACATCTAGTCTCAATATTGTCACATAGCGTAAATTCCCAGTCATCGATCTACAGAGTCTATGATCTACATCCTTAGATGTATCAACTTTTCTCAATTTGCAACTCGTCTGCATGGGAGTACATATAGGCTTGCAATCAACCATTACAAACTTATTTAACATTTCTTTGATATACTTGGTCTGGGAGATGAAAATACCTATATCTTGCTGACATATGCAGAGTCCCAAAAAGAAAGACAAATCACCAAGTAATGCCATTTCGAATTCATTCTGCATGTATTTAGAAATTTTCTGACTCATCTTGTTATCATCACTTACAAAAATAATGTCATCAACATAAAATTCAATTATCAATATACTATCTTGATTTACCTTTATGTATAGATTGTTGTTTGCATTGCCTTTCTTGAACCCTTCTTGTTGTAGATACTTGTCTAATCTTGAATACCATGGTCTTGGGGTTTCTTTGAGTCCATACAATTCCTTCTTCAATCTGCAAACATAATCTTCCTTTTCTAATAATATAAATCCTTCTAATTTTTTCGATGTAGACTTCCTGTTCTAGTTCTCCATTTAGGAAGGATTATTTTAAATCCATCTGATATACTTTGATTTTCTTCGAACATGCATAATCCAAGGTCAATATGACTTCTTCCATTATGGAAACTAGGGAAAAATTTTCTTCAAAATATATTCCTTCAACCTAAGTATATCTCTTTCATACTAACCTTGCTTTATTCATGGTTACTTGTCCATCCTCATTCAACTTGTGTCCGAATACCCATTTTGTGCTAATCACATTCTTATTCTTAGGCCTTGGAAAAAGTTCCCATGCTAAGAATAAAATTTCTATCTTGATATTTCTATATGTGGGAGAGAGGATAAAAATTCTGGAGGATTTAAGAATCTTAAATTTGAATCTCGATAGTTCTATATGTGATAAGACACCCAAACTACAATCCCATAATGATTGTAAGCTATAAGAATATTAGGTGAGAATGATGAATGATATGGTCCCCCTTTATTTTGAGAAAATCTTCACTCATTCAGAAAATATTAGGTGAGATTGATGAATGATATGGTCTCCTTTTTGTTGTAGGAAAATCTCCCTGCGGACAGGTAGATCACCTCTAAGAGCTTGACCCTAACTCTAGACAGAAAATGATTAACATGGACACTGACTTCCATTCAAATCTATCTAAACTAATACATGAGAAGGAAGGATGGCAGAAGTACCTTTTACCAACGTTTGTCCCTGCATGCTCCGAGTTGCGCTCCAATCCTTTGCTCCTCGTTGAGTTCTATGGACAAAAAAAGATACGACCGCTTCCTACTCTATTGATATTAGCTTGAAAACAGATCTATCAATGAATGATAAGTTCATGTGACATTAGACACAAACTAGAAAGAAACAGGCCAAGCGTGTCATATTGATGAGAATAACGACAGCAGTACTTACAATCGTAGATGCGAATGCGACAGCTTCGTCAAGTCCTCTTC
>SNQJ01S0019605.1:0-17181 GCA_010110895.2 Picea sitchensis
CAAGGTTGGGTAAGGGAGGAGGCTAAGTGTTTGGGCCTAGGGGCTAAGCTAGGGGGCTTACCTCTAAAGGGGATAATAATTTATTATTATTTCCTAAAAGGCTAAGGTGGAAAATTGACCAAGTGTTGTCCTAAGTTCCTGGAAAAAGAACGTATGCTAAGTGGAGTGCATGCGGTTGCAGGAAGACAGGTGTTGACCTGGGCGCATGCATTTATAGCTGGGAAAACAAGCACTGTTGGGGGGGGTCATGTCCATTCTTTCATCCGGATTTTGAACCCGAAACATCCATGATCGACCTCTGCATTGTTTCCTGGTCACGCACCCTGAAACCCGTGGGGAAAACCGACAGACTGATCTGTGTCTCCAGGAGAGTCTGAGTTATCCTGTGTGTATCCTGTGAAGTTAGAGCACCCTGTAATCATCTGTGCCATTTTGTGTCATAACTGTTAGTTGTTGTCGCCACGCAGATCCTTGACTAAGTGTGTCTTGTTGTCGTCGTTTGTTCCTTACAAAGTCGAGTTCATACCTTAACCGTTTTGGGTTGCTGCCTTCTGTTTTCCTGAGTTGTTTTGACCAGTTATCATTGTTGTCACCCATACCTTGTTGGAACTAAGTCGAAAGTGGCTGAAGAAGCAGGTTTTTAGGCTCGTGGTAGAAAAGGCAGGTTGTCAGGCCTGTGAGCAACTCTCTCCGAGTGAGAGAGTTTGTTGGGAAGTGATTTTCTCCCAAAGAGAGTCCAGCACCGGCTACGGAGCTCTAATAATTCTTGATCCGGCCTATAGCCAAGACCCTGAGAGGGAGGTGAAGCAGCCGATGGACTGTGTGACAGTGAAGGTGTATACTCCCAGGTGGAACGGGCATGTGGGGAATGAAAGTTTGTGAGCAGTGGACGTAAGAAGGCTCCTGGTGAGAATCCTTCTGGTTGCACTGTACAATGTTCCTGTAACCTCAACCTAGTCTAGGATTCTCTTTCCCTGGGTGGAGCTTAGTCCCAGCTCGGGGGTGACCTACTGCTGAGCGTAATGAGCAACGTTGTCTAAGGCTGGGAGGTTCGTGAAAGGTTTGCATGCATTTGGTGGTCTTCTAATAAAAGATAAGTATTGTGTTTATGTTCATTTACATGTTGTGTAATGGTATATATGTTGTAATTGATGAGTATTGCATGTGTATGTTGTATATGTTGCATGTGTAGGCTTACTGTTACTTCCGCATTAATATATATATATATATATATATATATATATATGTAGAATAGAAATTCTATGTTCATATGGATTTGTATGCTTTTCCGCAAGTATCTCTGTGTGGCATAGCCAGTAGTTAAGGTTGGACCTGTCACAGATCAGAGTGGTGCAGCAGAGCTGCATGAGTGACGTTTCCCAGCCTATTGGTGGTTGGGGACGTTACAATTTGGTATCAGAGATAATTAAAGCGTATGAGTAGTGGCATTTCTTGGCCTATTGGTGGTTGGGGATGTTACAATTTGGTATTAGAGCCATGGTTTCGACACTGAGCCTGGATGGGTTGTGTTAGTGGTTAACGAGACAAAGATTTCAGAGTGAATTGTTGTCGAAAGGGACAAAATTCGACATTCAGAGTGTCCCTGGGTGCAAGGAATGTGTCGACAGAGTCTTTGACTCAAAAAGATCGGGAGAAATAGATTGAGTTTTCTCATGAAGGGACGCGAATATCTGTTGCAAGGAGTGCACAGATCCGAAAGTCGACTAAGTGTCGAAGCAACCCTCTAAGGAGAAAGGGGTTCGAGAAACGAAGCTCAAGAGGAAGAGCGACAACAGTCATCAAATCTGTTGTTAGAAGGAGTCTGGATCGTTAGATCCATGTACAGGAAAGCAAAGGAGAGCGTTGAGGAGGAAACAGATCCCAAGTCGTCGTATCTGAGCGCAAAGGATCGACAGTCGTCCAATCCAGGTTGACAGGTAGCGCAAGATCCACAACTTCGGAGTGAGAGCACTTCAGAAGTTCTGTGATTGAGGAGAAAATCGAAATAGCGGATGTAGATCATGGTCGTTGGTCGCCAGAGGGGTACATGTCAACAGATCTGAAACTTCGGAGAAAGTCACTTCGGAAGATTTCAAGTGTGGAGTGAGTTTGAAACTCCCGAAGTCCCGAAGTCACTCATATCCATTGATCGTGAAGGAGGACACACGTCAGTAGATTGTGAACTCCGGGGGAAAGCGCTCCAGGAAAAAGTGAGCATAGAGGAGTTGAAACTCCTGAAGTCCGAAGCTCCGAAGCCCGAAGAGCCGAAGTGGTGAGTCATGATAACGTCACCTGGAGGTGACGTGGACCTTTCCTATACCTACCATGTGCACCCACCTGGAATGCTTACAACTGTACTATGTGGGCCCTGAGGTTGAATAACATAGTTAAAGGTCGGCGGGCCCACACTGACGTTGATCACAATACATCCAGATCGACGACCAGGAGGAATTGCAGGGACCCAATTTGCACGGGAATTAATTTCTCAGGGTGGTCCCGCAATCCAAACCACAGTTTTCCCGGGGGGTTAGGTGTCAACGTCAGAGGAATTGTGGGACGAAAGGCGGGCTACTCCAAACCGCGGATGCATTCCCTCGCAATTTGGAGGGCGTTAAGTGTTGTGTGAAACCGTGGGTCCCAGTGGACGCATGGCGCCAGTTGTGAAGTCTGGAGACTTGACACTCCGGAAGATTGGTTCTTAAGGGAACGAAAGAAAGAAATTTCAAAAGTTTTGTAATGCCAAGGTGACGAGACGTAATAACGTCACCAAAGGTGACATGGAGGTGTTCAGAAATTAACGGTTCAGGGCGTTGGGGGTGTGCAGATGTGAAATCCTCCAAAGTCTCGAAGCTTTGAAGCTTCGAAGTCCCGGAGCTCACATGCTTGAAGTTCCACAGTGGGTGTCAGCCATTGGACATTGGGTAGTCGTGGACTGTTGATCCACCCTACTTCGCGAATCCGGTAATCTGAACTCCGAGAGATTATTGTGTGATGCTTGGAAATCTTTCGAAGCCAAAGGCCAAAGGCCCAAGTAAGCACCTATTGATCTAGCGCTTGGTCACGAATTGATGGACGTGTGGGTTGGGGACTGAGAGAAAGGGACTAGTGCCCAAAAATTGTGTTAAAGAAGGGAAAAAGGGGTTGGGAAGGAAGCTCGTGGGTTTCATCTGGTTCGAACCTACATCAGGGAGGTACTGAAGACCTGGGAACTTTATGATAGGGTCCAACAAATATCTAAGAGCCATTAGCTCAGATAAAAGAGATCCATGCACAAGAAGTGCATCAAAGAGGAAGCACAAGTTTTTAAAGGATTGTAGCTTTCTGCTCAAGGCTCGGAATTGAGCAAGGAAGCCGTGATTGAAAAGGTCTCGGAAAGAGGATTCCAGATGTAATGGTTACATTAAAACAAAAAAAGTGCTAGATATGTCTTCAGATAGAAGAAAGAAGGAAGAATGTTAGGGAAAATTCTTTATTCTACATCTGATATTTTTCAGAAGTCATTGGATCAGATGTTGGGTTCAATAAGCAAAATGGAAACCCCAAATGGAATTCTTGTTTGAAGAAGACAGTTCAGGTGACAATATTTGCACATCAAATGTGAATGTTAGGTGGAGAAAGCCATCTGCAATACATGATAATGCATGAACCATAAGTTTGTATGGAGATGCAAAGAATGTGAATAAGGAAGGAAGCTTTTATGGAATATTAAAGAGTTTGGAGATAAGATGTGACATCTCCAAGGATCAGCCCTACAGATTGGAGGTTGCACCTCCATTATTTCTATCAGAATGTGTAGTGAAAGCATGGCATGAAGTCATCAAATATGGCATGACAGAAGTTGAATATGCATGAGCTGAATTAGAGGAATCCAAATAAAAATTGAATGTTGAATATTAATATCAGCATAATATGTTATGGAAAATATGCAAAGTAGACAAGGAAAAACTCATGGATGGAGTCAAGTCCATGAATATCCTAAGATAATGGAAGAAGAAATCATAAGATAGATATCAAGCTAATAGGAATGCATGTCAACACTCCAGGAAGGAAAGCTAGAATAGTAGAGGATTGTTGATACACTCCAAGGGTGTGAAGGTATTTCCATAAGAGCATGGAGATATCAAGTCAAAAATAATTTAAAAGTGAAGTGACTTCTAAAGTGAAATCAATAACGAACCAGGAAGAAGAAAACGGTTATATGCATGGTTTTGAATGCAGAGGAGATGGTGCCCGACAAGAATCCATCTTAAGTGACATAGAGCCATGAGTGACAACCCAAGAGGTTGGAGGTATCACTTGAATCTATGATGGTAAGGTAGAAGAAGGACTTTCAGTTAATTCTATGCAACTAGCAAAAGAGAAGTAGAGAGTACAAGAAAACCTCAAGTACTAAAGTATTCCATCAGGAAAGGGCTGAAGAAGTTCGGTCCTTAAGAGTAACTGGATATTGAAGAATCCAGAGTCTATAAAATAGCTTGGTGTGGAATTTGATTCATCCAAGTACGAGATTGGGATAGTTGGACCCAGGAAATTAACGAAAGTTGAAGGTTAATATCAAATTAGTTTAGGACTATAAATGCAAAGGCATCCAAGAGTGATTTGGCTAGAAAGTGCTCAGGACAAAAATAGTCATGTATAGTGACTACAATGAAAGCACAAGAAGATCCAGGAATCTAGGAAGAATTGAAGACTTCTGGGATCAACAAGGAAAAGTTGCACATGGGAAAGAAGTTGTTGCAATTTATGTGGCAGCAAGTATGTTATGGTTTGTTGGATCAGCGAGAGGAAAGAATGCTTGCATGTTTGCAAGTGTTGTTGGTGATGTTGCATAAGGAGGAAAGCAATAGAGAGCCAAAGTGTTGGTTATAAGTTTGATAAAAGAAGCATGAAAGCTTCTACTGCCATCAGACATTCAGGTAGTATAAAATTTATTAATGGCAGTCATGCAGGTATGAGTTTTTATTACTCTTTTTGCATAATTGTTGAAAGGAAATCTAGGTAAGAATTTCCTCAGCCAGAGTTATTTTATAAAATCACATGATTATATTATTGAGTGCATACCACTGAATGTGGTAAAAGTTGGAGGCCTATATTAATTCAAAGTTGTTTAGCTTCTAAATGCACACACTGAAATAGTAGAATGTCATGTTAATTTGGTTATGGGATAATAACCAAAGAATTAAAAGATTAGAACTTATTATAGGAAGGAATGTCATTAAGCTAGTCATGTATGAGACCAGGACATGGTTAGATATGGCAAGGTATGGATATGGAAAGGCTATGAGCCACACAGGTACTAAAAGATTCCTACCTTTAAATAAAACTTGGACTGCAACCTTTTTGCTAACACTAATGAACACCACAGAATTATATTCTTGGTGTAGTGTTCGGGTCGAAAAGAAAGGCATCCAATTAATTGGGAAGACAATAGGAAGTGTGTGGAGAATGTGTCAAACACATTGACCAGAATTCCAACTTATGGATGGTGAGATACATGACTGAGATAAAGAGCATTACGTAATTCAATACAAGGTGCATTGAATAAGAATGCATTGAGAATTGCACTCATGCATAGTAAGTGATAGAATTGTATACTAAATGCAATGGTTGAATATGTTTTATTATTGCATAGAAATAATTGTTACTAACAGCTGAAATGCTGTTAACTCATGAAGTTGAGGACATTTCAGAGAGGTGTTAGACAATGCAACAGGAAAGTTGCAAGTCAAGTAGTCACATGAGCATTGACTACAGAAAATTTTATAGTTTAGAGAAAAGATTAAAAAACCGAATTAAAAAATAAATAAAATAAAATAAAAAACAATGAACTTACAGATATAATTGTGAACATGCATATGCATAGAATGACGAGTCGTTCTAGTTTATTAATTGTTAGGTAATTGTGATTGAATTGCTAGATGCAGGAAATTCCAAGATCACTGCATAAGATTTTGTACATATTGCAATTGAATTATGATGTACAACAAATACTGACAATTTGTTGGTTGTATGCAAGATGAAGCATTACAAGAAAAATGGTATGCAGTTTGGTGCCTGTGGAAAACCACAAGGATGGCTACATTCATAATATGGCAACAGCCAAGATGAATTATGAAATAGAATTTCATGTTTTGGGGAAAATATGAATTCCCTTTGAACTAAGTTTGAGTTTCTAAATAAATTCTTTTATGTTTTCTCATGATAACTGCATGTGGGTGATGCAGATGAGATGATATTGATTAAAGTTGGAATGTTGACTACAAAGAGTATCTCGGAGAAGATGTTGATTGTAGACAACAGATGTTACCCTGTGGATCCCCGGTGGATTTGAGTGTGTGTACACTTCTCCTTGGGTTGCCTTGGAGAAGGCTGGAGCCCTGGAGGGAGAAGTGTGGGGATAGGTTCCCCGGTATGAGGCCTGGAGGGTACCTGGAGACCTTTGAGGGCAGTTGGAACTCCAAGAGCCACAGTGCTCTGAGACTTCTTGAGCCGGCCTGTTGTTGAAACCCAAGGAAAGGGAGGTGTAGCAGTCGATGGATTGTGTAACAGTGAAGGTGTACCCTCCTGCGGTGGGATAGGCATGTGGGGGAATGAGAGACCGTTGGTTGGAGTGTTGTTGAGGTTTGGTACCTTGGCCTAAACTATGTGGATATGGATTGTGGACCGTGGCTATCTTGGGAAGCCATTGCCCCGATGGAGTCATAGCCCTGCTCAGAGATGGAAGGTCTTCTCAATCAAAAGATAAGTACCAATTCTCTATTCATTGTATGTTTTTTATCTTGTATACAGGTTATAATGTTATTAGAATTGTCTGTGTGCGTATATATATATATATATTGCATATATGTTCTAATGTTGTTTTTGAATGAATAGGTGTAGAAGCAGAGTGTTTATGTCTGTGGAGCCATAGCCCTGTTAAGAGTTTATCAATAATGAGATATAAGGTTGGGTGGAACGTCGTGGATCTACAGCGAGTCAGTGCTTTCAATGAGGTTTAATTGAAGCATGTAACAAGGAGCAATGAGCTTAATGCTTTCCTGAAGCAGCCCTATGGAATAAAGCAATTGAGTTTCACCTGCAGAAGGAACACCAGAATTGGTGCTTGAAAGTAGAGCACCAGGTGGATAATGGGCTTGCAATAGCTAAAGCTTGGAGCTTTTTGAAGAAATTTTTGAATTATATATGTATAAACAAGTTGCACTGAGGACAATGCAAAAATAAGGGGAGGAGATTGTAATATCCCCTGGTAGAGCCCCAATTGTAATTATGAATTGTAAACATGCTTGTTAGGTTGGTGAGCCGAGTTATAATAAACTAGGAGGCTTATGTGATGATTAGGACAGAGAGCCTGGGTTGCTAAGGCCGGGAGCCTATTTTGTATAAGTAATTATGCAAAATCATTAATAAAAATATAAACATCATTGCGTGTAGACCGACCACGAAGAAAGAGTGATGGGGGACTAAGCTTCCACAAGGTTCGGTAAGGGAGGAGGCTAAGTGTTTGGGCCTAGGGGCTAAGCTAGGGGGCTTACCTCTAAAGGGGATAATAATTTATTATTATTTCCTAAAAGGCTAAGGTGGACAATTGATCAAGTGTTGTCCTAAGTTCCTAGAAAATGAACGTATGCTAAGTGGAGTGCATGTGGCTGCAGGAATACAGGTGTTGACCTGGGCGCATGCAGTTATAGCTGAGAAAGTCAGCACTGTTGGGGGGTCCTATCCATTCTTCCATCCGAAGTCTGAACCCGAAACCTCCATGATCGACCTCTGCATTGTTTACTGGTCACACACCCTGAAACCCGTGGGGAAAACCGACAGACTGATCTGTGTCTCCGTGAGAAGTCTAAGTTATCTCGTGTGTATCATGTGAAGTTCGAGCACCCCGTAATCATCTGTGTCGTGTTGTGTCATAATTGTTGGTTGTTGTGGCCACACAGATCCTTGACTGAGTGTGGCTTGTTGCCTTCATTTGTTCCTTGAAGAGCCAAGTTCATACATTAACCGTTTTGGGTTGTTGCCTTATGTTTTCCTGAGTTGTTTTGACCAGTTATTGTTGTTGTCACCCATACCTTGTTGGAACTGAGTCGAAAGTGGCTGAAGAAGCGGGTTGTCAGACCCGTGGTAGAAGAGGTAGGTTGTCAGGCCTGTAAGCAGCTCTCTCCAGGTGAGAAAGTTTGCTAGGAAGTGGTTTTCTCCCAGAGAGAGTCCAGCACCAACTACGGAGCTCTGAGAATTCTCGGTTCGACTTGTTGTCGAGACCTTGAGAGGGAGGTGAAGCAGTCGATGGACTGTGACAGTGAAGGTGTATACTCTCGGGTGGAACAGACATGTGGGGAATGAGAGTCTGTGAGTAGTGCGCGTAAAAAGGCTCCTGGAGAGAATCCTTCCGGTTGCATTATGCAGTGTTCCTATAACCTCAGCCTAGTCTAGGATTCCCTTGCCCTCGGTGGAGCTTAGTCCCAGCGCGAGGGTGACCCACTGCTGAGCGTGATGAGCAACGTGGTCTAAGGCTGGGAGGTTCATGGAAGGTCTGCACGCAGTTGGTGGTCTTCTAATAAAATATAAGTATCGCTTTTATGTTCATTTACATGTTGTGTAATGGTACATGTTGTAATTGATGAGTATTGCATGTGTATGTTGTATGTGCGACATGTGTAGGCTTACTGTTACTTCTGCATTAATATGGTATATATATTGTTGTGTATGTTGCATGTCTAGGCTTATTGTTACTTCCGCATTAATATGGTATGTATATATATATATATATATATATAATAGACATTCTATGTTCATATGGATGTGTATGTTTTTTCGTAAGTATCTCTGTGTGACATAGCCAATAGTTAAGGTTGGAGCTGTCACAAATCAGAGTAGTGCAGAAGAGCTCCAAGAGTGATGTTTCTCGACCTGTTGGTGGCTGGGGACGTTACAATTTGGTATCAGAGCTAAGTAAAGTGCCTGAGTAGTGGCATTTCCCAGCTTGTTGGTGGTTGGGGATGTTACAACTTCTTATTGATATTTGTTGGTTTATGACCTCTACCTAGCATTCATTTCACGAAACAACACAGAAAACACTGAMCCATGCAATAATAGTCAAGCAATAATAGGGTTTTTCCATGGTGAGTCATGAATATGTTTTTGCTCATCTTGTGTTTATGCTAATTATGTTGATTGGATCTAGTCCTCCTCTAAAATATTTAGTTTGATTTCTTCTTTGTTTAACTAAAAAGAAAAAAGAAAAGAAAAAAGGCTTTATGTCYGTATTGTCTTTCGTGGTAATATCCAATTTGCTAATACATCTATCGTACATAAAAAAACACATCAAAAGAATTGACTCCAATCTAGGGGACCTTATTTATTTGTTATCTTTTACTTAGATTGGTTTTAGGCTTTTCTTTTGTGAATTTGATCTTTGATCTTTTCTCCTAGCAACACAACTATTTTGACCTCTTTGGCACTACAATGCACTTCATTGGAGGAAAGCAGCAATGTAGTGCTCTTAACCTAGGGAATTGAGCATTGTTCATTTATAGGAAATTTTGGTCATTTGTTTGCTGACTCTACTGAACAATACTTATGTATGGCATGTTCCAATACTATAGCGCCTTTGTCCATTGTTTTTTAACACTATTTGGTGCCTTTAGGTGAAAAAATAATCAATTGTTAGTAAAATTTTCTAATTTCTGAAGTAGATCTTCTTGTGTTGCTCATTGTTTGCCTATACATGAATTTTTGCAGTTCAGAAATTAAGAGAGTGAAAAAAATGTCATTTATTTTGAACTTTTACTTTTAAGCATTTACTTTCCAAGCAAATTTACTTTTTCCAATACAACAAGTTCTGAAATTAAGAAAAATTGAAGAAAATGTCATTTACTTTGATGAACTTTTACTTTTAAGCATTTACTTTCCTAGTGACTTTATTTTTTACAATATAACACATCAAAACACACATTTCACACCATATTGAGCAACTTCTTATTGATATTTGTTGGTTTATGACCTTTACCTAGCATTTATTTCACGAAACAACACAGAAAACACTGAACCATGCAATAATAGTCAAGCCACATACCCTAAAATTAACCTTCACAATAAAAGTAACCTAGACTTTTCTTATTTTAGTATAGAACACCAAGATTAGACAACATAGAATCATGCAATATTCATCAAACAACATACCCTAAAATTATTAATCTTCACAATAAAAGTAACCTGGACTTTTCTTCTTTTGGTCTATAAAACCAATACTAGATTAGACTATATGCTTAGGTTACTGAGTTGTTTACTTATTATTATTTTTTTAAATATAAATAATCATAAAAATATACTTTATTCTCTTTTTAATTGTTAAGTGTAACGCCACTACAATACAGTTTTTGCGTTTTATTTTTTAATAGATGATCCACTGTTGTGAATCTTCATTTCCAATGAATTGTTATATATAGATAGACTTGCAATTTGGAGGATTTTAAGGTTTGTGTTCAAATACATAAAATACAAAAATACAAAGATACACATTTGGCATTTCAGATCTCTATTCGACCAAAAACTCAGACCACGTCTTCTTGTGTAAGGAGCAATCTCATAAACTAAGTCAACATAGCAATATGGTGAGCTCGGCTCCCAAAACAGAGATGTCACTAAAAACCTTTTGAGCAAATGAAGTTTATATAACACCGTGATTTATGGAATAACTAAAAGGATGAAATCAATAATGATGCTTGCACAAAATTTCATCCGCCATTGTCGCTTTGCATATATCTATACATAAGAATGTTCCTTCATGAGGTCATGTATGAACCTCAATCATCTTTCATTTTATTCAGCAAACGCTCCACGAACCTTCGTATACTACTCTTTAATGCAAATCCAACAATAACACCAAGAGAAAAACTTGCAAGGCCAATTTTAGAACAAGTCCATGCAGAAACCAAATACCTGGTCATACGATGTAGAAAAGGGTTGATAAGCATCGATAAAAATATCTATTAACAACATACTTGACTACTAAAATGCTTTCCTGATAAAACACCAATCTCATTTCTACTTCTTAGACTGGTGGTATTAAAGGCCCTACTGCTATCCATAATATATTTTAGAGACTCGACAAAAGAAATCATGCCTCCTTCCTCTGATAACTGAGAGCTTTACTATCTACTTGAATATTCGTTCAATAGTTATGACTTACCATTCCTTTATTTTTCAAGGCTCATGTAACACTTCAAGCCCCTTGAGGTTATTTTGCACCCCTACGATTTCAGTATTTATTATTGATCACTATGCTTGATACAAGATTTGTAGGGAATTGTCTACCATTTCTTTTTTTATCGTTATAAATGAATACTGTACTTCATCCTGACTCTGTTGATTGAAATGTGGTCACCGATTCCAATTCCAATTTTCAGAAGCAGCTGTTAGTTCTCCGAGTATATTTTGAAATATTACGAAGGGTATGCTCCTGACATGCCTCAGCAGATCATAGCTTAAAGTGGGAAAATAAGCCTTGATTTTCCTTCCCATAGTCACATCTAGGTATTGCATTGACTTATTTCTGTTGTAATACACAATTCCATTATATACAATTAGGTATGATATCAAGAACAAATTTTTTTAGTTGAAAACTATAAATGATTGTTAAAAATCCATGTAATTGGATTTATTTATCACAATGTTAGGCCATAAGGATTCTTGCAAGTAGAAATTAGATATAAAATTCTTCAGTCTTTAGTTGAGAATTTTCTTCAACATTTTTGACACGACTCACAATAAAGATAAGGAAAACAATCAATCTGATTCAACACGCTAGGAATACAACAAGGTACTTATTTGTTCAATGCTTTCATTTTTGTTCTTTCCTTGATGCTATCATAGTTACTTTTGGGCATGACATCAACAATTTTCCGACAATCCTATTTACCAGGTAAAACTATTACAACGCAACTTGTTCTCCTTCTTGAACTAATATGCAGCACAGCTAACTCTACCTAATGAAAAACTATAAGGTTTAATTGAAATGTAGCATTGTTTAAATTTTAATAATCCTTCTTGATGAGGAAATCTTGAATCAACAACCTACTAAAATGAATACAATGGATGAACAGGACAGGTAATCCTAACATTGCATCATTCACAGTCGATTACCTTCTCGTTCAACTATCCGACTTGTGGTGAAAGTCGTGCACATAACGGGTTGATCTTATTCTGATATTTCTAAGCCATTCACATTAGCTGCAACTTGTTGCTCAAAACTCAGGATAAATGACATGTATTGCTATTAAATTTTCAATGGTCAGAAGCATTTTTCCTGTAGGTGGGGAATAGGTGTGTCCATCAAAAACATGCAGAAGCCTGTGCTCTACTTAAGGGTCTTTAATTAGCAATCAATAACAGCAACACATGTCTTCAATGCATAGGAGAGACAGCCATAATTATCAAATTAATGACTTAAAAGAAAAAGGCCAGATCAATTATTCTATGCAGGATGCTCTCTCAGATCACATGCCTGAAGAGTACACTTGAATTTCTAACCTTTACTCACGTCATTCAAAACCTGAATGAAAAACGCTAAAACAGTTACGCATGGGAAGATGGTGACTCTAAGTAATGCTGATCATCTCACGATACCCTATTATAATTAGAAGTTGGTTATGGATTTTCTGCAAGCATTTCTCTCTATGTTGTGTACTTTCTACTCTGCCCCTTTTTTCTTATCAGCCAACAAAGAGATGGATCACTGCAACCTTGTTACCAGAGAAATATTGAATGCAGAGACCTGAAGAGTCAGAACTCTTCCCAGATTATGGAAGGCTTCATGAGGAAGTAAGATATAAGGACAGAGACACCTCCCTGAACGAAAGTGTAATACCCCGTTTTTTACCTGTGCTGTACATAATCTAATATTTAAATATTGTGCTGTAATGTCCCCCACCTCTTGATGAAGAGGGTTGGAGAGACTCAATGGTCTAGTTGTCCCCACTAGACTATAGTCTCATGCATTATGGGGACAAAGTCAGCCAAAAGCCATCACCTAAGCACAACGTTATATTATTGAGTTGACTTTGAGAAGAAAAGGTAACTAAGGAAAAGAAAAGAGCATGTGAGGGAAAGCTAGGGGTTAACCCTAGGGGTTAACTAACTCAACAGAGAAATAGAATTGAAGTATAAAAGAAAGGAAGGGCGCACTTCTCATTCACCTTTGGACTATTATTGCATTTTGCTTTTGGGCTCTTGACCACAAACAGTTTTGAGGGTTTTGAGAATACAAACCCTAGAGATCAACTCGGTGGTGAAAGATCCCACCTCACTTGATCCAAGCTTGGTCTCGGGGATGCAATACTCCACCCACACCATTCTATAGCAGCTACAGGTACCATCAAGCATTCAAGGAAGGAGTAGGGAGTAACCTTGGGGATTTTCAGCAAGGGGGGCGCACCATTGAAGGAAGAAAGATTCGATCTAGGAGATAGAGGAGGTTTTTGGATTATTGGACATCTAGGTTTTCTCTGTAGGGCCTCAGCCATCATTCCTAGCATATTTGGAGGGAGGTTTACTTGCCATTTGATTTTCTGGAGCTTGGCAAGAGTTGGAGAGAAGGAGGGCACATTGTGGAAAGAGATCTAGTCAGTTTGGAGGAGCAGATCTTCATCTTTCAGCTAGAGACTTCACCAAGGGGTTTGTCCAGCCCCGATCTACATTCCAGCCAGTTACATAGCATTTGGAGGCTCCTAGCAAGGAGGCCGAATTATTGGGTCTTTGCAGTCTTCCAGGAGGGCACAGTTCAGTTTGGGGTTTCAGTCATTTGAGGAGCAGATCTCTACATTTCAGTCTGAGAGTTCAGGAGGGGGTTTGTCTTGCCCCGATCTATCATTCCATACAGTCTCAGGGAATTTGGAGGCTTCCAGCAGCAGGGCCGAATTATTGGGTTTCTACAGTCAACCATGAGGACACAACTTAGCCAGGGGGTTTTGGACTTTGACCTTGGAGGGAAAGAAGTTAATCTTGTATTGATCTTCAGCTTATTATCTAGCCTTGCGAGGCTTATATCTTCAGTCTTGAGCATTTTGTAGTACCTCTTATTCCAACTAGAGGCTTTATTTGATATTCTTCCAGATATGCAAATCTATTGTACCAGATTCTCTATATTATCTAAATAAGGGTCAGATCTGTGTTATTTGGTTCTATAACAGGTGTCTCTTGTTATATCTTGTATTTCTTTATGATGCATCTTCATATCTATGTCCACATGCTTTGATAATCAAATATATAAACCCTATACGCAACTTCATGAGCAAACCTGCATACATACATCCAAACAATAGTAGACAGTGAACAATTAGTGTTTCCAGCGAAAAAATTGGCTTGGGAACATTACATGTGCATTTTTGGATATTTTGCTTGGGTGTCAAGCCATGTTAGTTTGATATGGGAATCAATCCATGATGTATATTTATAATAAGTGGTATGGTATTTGATGTTCCTGGTAGGAACACAAGGCCAAGGCTTCACTAGCTACGATGTCATCATAATGTAAACTTATATGTAATGTAAAATAACATGAAATGCCCCATCATGGGAGCTTTTGCTTTATCCTAGATTGTACATAATGCTATGATGTCATCATAATGTGAACTTAAAAAGCATGTAATGTAAAATAACACGAAATGACCACCTAGGAACGAGAGGAGGCTATAATATGATGAGACGTTGAAGGGGTTAAAGGGCAAAGGTCACTATGCCATGTGTCATTTGTTTAATTTGTTTAATTTCCCTTCATGATTGAAAGGTGGCTACATCACATAAAGCTTTGAGGAAGAATATTGACACCCCATGCGCAGCTCTCCATATATTCTCCATTTTGTCATTTTGTGGGCTCTCTTCCATTCCTTCTCTCCCATCTAATTAATCTAGTTTTCATAACATTTTTATATTGAATGGACAAAGGATATGCCCGGAGATTTGGTTCGCCATGGAGAGTGTGAAACACGAGAGAGATGCTACTTTGAAGAGATGAGACCCCATGTTGAGTTCTTGACCATGTGACCTAGGATATTGCTCAAACCTACACCAATACAACTTGCATTAGGGTTCTTGGATGAGTAGAGTTTATAGGAGTGTATAGTCATACCAGATTTGTAGCCTACCTTGATATCATATACCAAAGTAGTACCTTGGTTGTGAATGGTTTCCCATGTAGTAAGAGGTCTGACCATGGAACAATTGAGCTAGTCTAAGGGTTGTTAGGGAGGGGATGCCCATGTGCTAGTAATGAATGGTGCATAACGTGCACCATTACTATTGGCATTGGGGTTCATGTCTGTTAGAAATAAACAAGTAGGAAAATCATAGGTTCAAACACCAAAGAGAAATAACTCACGTAGATCAAAGATCAAAACAACAAAATTTACATGGTAACATCCTCTAAGAGGGAAATGAGCAACAAAAAAGATGTATCACTACTCAAAGAAACGTATATCCAATACAACCTCTATCTCTACCATCATGTCATCTCACCCACAAACAAATGACCTTCCATGATCTTTAAATAGAAACGGACTAATGAGGTGAAAGGACACAAATCAAGTGTCATTACAGTTGATAATAGGAGGACAATTAGATCATCTATGCACAAGATCGAATGGCGAAGACTGGGAAACTAAAGTACAAAAGCACATTAAAGAAACACATGACGAATACATTAAACCAAGTTGGTCTTACTTAATCCCCTGATGCTTAATATCCTAACATCCCCCTTAAGAAAATCTTGGGATAGGAAGAAGGATTTACAAAATGGCATAAGGAGAAGAAAGGAGGCATTACACCTATCCCCCCTTAATGAAAACTTTTTTCACACCTAACATTGACAAAAGATGAAGAAACTTGCCTTCTATCATCCTCAACAACTTGATCTTCTATTCAACAAGTTGAGTTAGATCATGAACAAGTTGTCGAATGAAAGGCATGTGTATCTCTATGTGCTTAGAGAGTTGATATTGAACTGGATGCTAAGCAAGTTGGATGGCACTCTGACTATCAAACCATTAGGTGGTCAAATGAGCCTATTGGAAACCAAACTCAAAAATGATTTGTTGAAGCCAAAGTGCTTCCTAGCCTGTGCAAACTACTACTCTATTTGTTTCCTTGGGCGAAGAAAGAGAAATGGGACCCTGTTTCTTGCATGACCAAGTAACATGACCTAAACCAAGACTACATACATAACGTGCAGTGGACCTCTAATCATTAAAGTCACCATCCCAATCAAAATCTGTGAAACCAACCAAAGAAGTAAAACCCCTTGAGCTGTACTGAATGTCAAAATGACTTGTACCTTCGATGCACTTAAGTATCTTCTGTGTTGCTTTCCAATGATTCTCGTGTGGATCATGTATAAAGAAAGAGACTAGACCAACAACAAAAGAAAGATTTGGCCAATGGTGAGTTCAGTACAATAAATTGGCAACTCACTGCCTATACAAAGTATGGTCCACCTTGGGAGTGGAACATGTGGCAAACAACTTAACTCCAAACTAAAACAAGTCTAGGAGATACAATGGCATGTATATAAATACATGTTGGGATGATAATTCATACCCCATGTGAAAAGGGATCTTATCATTATTACAACATAAATGTAATTGTAACCTTGATGACTATTATTACATGACAGTTGTTCNAAACAAGTCTAGGAGATACAATGGCATGTATATAAATACATGTTGGGATGATAATTCATACCCCATGTGAAAAGGGATCTTATCATTATTACAACATAAATGTAATTGTAACCTTGATGACTATTATTACATGACAGTTGTTCATCAATTGGGTCTAGCCCAAGCAATTGAGAGGAGCGTTATCCTCCCCACCTAGAATTAATTCCTACAAGTGACAAGTTGGGCTCTTAATGAGTATATTGTTGTATTGACCTTAAGCCTTGAAGAATTCAATTTACCCTTGTTAGAATATAATGGATGTGCTCGTTTTTGTTAATATTATGGTAGTTGCGGGAGGTATTTACCTCCATGTGTGAACCTGACGAGAATAGAAGACTCTGGAGAGCAAGAGAAAACCCTAATGAGTTGGCTAATAACCCTAGAAGTCTTGTCAGCTCAAGAAGATAATTTATATTAGGTTATTAGCCTCCAAGAGAAGAAGTCGGCCAGAAATAATAATAATATACTGAAC
>SNQJ01S0019605.1:34483-45017 GCA_010110895.2 Picea sitchensis
TGATGAGACCCCCTATCCTCTGGTTAGGTCTTGTTTTATTATATTTTTTAGGGTCCCTCTTGTTTCTTGCTGAGAAGCCATTTATTGCTTTCTCGGGGATCCCTGGGCGAAGCATCTCGAGGTTTTATTCTTAGGCTTTTATCTTTTACCATCTTTCTTTTATCTTCTGGGCCTTTAGCCCCTTTTTCCCACTAGATAAGATGCAATCCTAAAAATAGGTCAACCCAGTGCCCGGACAAGTGGAATGGGATAGGTGAGCAGGAAACAAGATGGAAAAGTGATGTTGTGAAGGGAGTGGACGATGGCTTCTCAGAGACCCTCCCGAGTGGCTAACCAAAACCTACAGACACGGGCTTACTAGGGAATCCTTTCAATCCCCCCAGACATGGTCAAGTGGGCAAGTGTAAGATCCAAGCAGTTGTTAGAAATAAAAAGAATCAAATGAATATATTCAAGGTTTTGATGATCAAAGTGACACATACCATGATACCTGGACCAATTACCTCATGGAGCAAGAACCATCTCTAACACAGGACCAAGTTGATGGTGGTGGATGTTGTTGCTACTGACAAGATAAAGATGCTGGAAGAAAGAAAAGGTGGGCCCTCCAGAGCCATGCTAAAGTCAATCCTGCTCTCTGTACTCCATGTCTAGGACCTGTGGGCCTCGAGACATGATCTCCTAGTTATCCCTGAAAGTGGGGGATAACGTCTGGCTCCAACTCAGGGACATGTGCTCACCATAGAGCACATGAGAACCTCAGCATCTCTAGCATAACCTGTTGACCTGCTCGATCTCAAAGGAAACATCAGTAACAAAATTGGGGTGGTAATGCCACCCCAGTACACATAGATATATAGACTGAAATAAAGCAATCATAATTGTAAATATAAAGCAAACCACTTAGTTGTACTTACCTGTTGACTGGATGTTGGGTGTAGTCAAACAACCAGTGTAGCCAATCCAGCAACGTCCCACGATACCTGCCTTTGTGCTTCATCATAAACCAAAATAGTGATAAGTCAAGCACAAAAATGTCATGAGTTAGAATATATATCATATCATTGGAAATCACAAAGTCTAACTCATGGAGGCGGGTGGGAGGGATAAAATCATGCCATGTCAATCTCTGATGAAAGTGCTCAATCCACTTCAGGAAGGGGTCATGAAAAATCCAAGGTTCAGAACACCACCTCAATAGGTCTGCAAACTGGCCACCCAGGACGTCTTCACACTCTGAAGGGACTGACAAGGATCCAGCGGATGACTGGCAAACTCTTAAGGGAAAGTTGAAACATGGAAATGATAGACTTGAACTTGTAGTTTTCAACCAACCCTTGTATTCTGGGGTTTGCTTCAGAGGAAACTCAATATAAAAGATATACTTCCCAACCACACCTTTAATGAAACAGCAAGGTAAAGTAATAACGGGTGGCTGGAGAAAAAGGTCATGGGAATCCTTCTTTAGGCAAACAATGTTCTTACTCCTATCAAAATCCGAGCATAGTGGTGGTTGATAGTCATTTTCATAGGATAAATCTAAGTGCTCGGAGGAGTACTCATCAAAGCCCTCAAGGTAAGACCGAAAATCGTCAGGCAAATATGGTACTTGGTCAACCTTGGGTGTTTGGGGAGCATCGGTAAAAATCTCATCTCCTTGTTGTCACTAGCCAAGAGTAACTCGTTGTGATAATTGCAAAGGCAACACTTGGAGATGACTCTTTATGTCATAGACGRGATCCATATCATAACCAACTGCATCCCACCTACGTCTCCCAACATGTATGAACTCATCAATATCAACTATGTCAGTATCAGTATCATAACATGGAGGGTTCAAAACATTCAAAAGCTCACCCATTTCCTCCTCTTTTCCCAAATCATAAAGTAGACAATCATCAAAATCTTGGAAAGGAGGGTAACTTACTTTTTCTTCTTGTGTAGGAGCTTTGAGGACTTGGGTATCTTTAACATGCATTACTGTCTTATCCTCATGAGTTGCCCCTTCATCTTTGGGTGTACAGCAAGGAAGATGCTCTTCGTTCGGGGATTCCATTTCTCCATCACTCTCTGAATCATGAAACAAGGTATCATCAAAATCCTGAAAAGGAAAGAAACTAACCTTAGCGTCTTGTCGTTGTGCAGGTGGAGAAGGCTTGTGGATCGCTTCATTAAGAGGAGGAGGGCATGTTGATACTCTGTCATTGGGTTCTGACTCCTCAACTGTGTCTTCAACAATCACTTGTCGATCTGTGGTTTGTTCCCCTTCTTCTTGGAAATCAGCAATGAAGTTCTCAAGGGCAAACAAACTTTCCCTATTGAGAGTACCTGAGGTGAAGAGGCATCTTACCCCAGACAAGGAGATGTTCTCCTCAATCCTTGCAGCCATGTTGTAGGCTTCATCGAGCGTCCTTGGGGCTTTCTTATCAAGGGGAAAACTCAGATATCCCAAAAGTGCACGAGTAAAGAGATGGACAAGGTATCTCTCCTCGGGATGATGACTTTCAAGAATTTGATATAGCATGTTCTCAAATCTATCCTGGAAGTCTCTGACAGTTTCATCCTCAGCTTGCTTTATACGCTCAAGTTCTTCTAATAGTACTGGGATGTCTTCTAGCTGGATACCCCATCTCTCGAGAAAGGTTTCCTCAAATTGCTCCATAGTCGTGATGCTGGCATTGGGGAGGTTATCATACAAATCTTTAGCATTGCAATAAAGAGTGGCAGAGAAAAGTTTCATGGCCACGTCTTCAACATAATCATCGACAGGGTAGGATAGGAATAAATTCCAGAAGTTTCTCATGTGATAGTCAGCTCTCTCTCTATCACCACCAGTGAATCCAGGGAGCAAATTTTTGTATTCAAAGGGCATTTGTTGAGGACATTCCGGAATGTTACTCATGTCCAAAGGCTTGTAGTTTCCCGGGTGCCATTGTGAAGTCATAGTTGGCTTCGTCATCAGTGGAGTCACCAGATAATTTTCTTGAAACTATCAAAAGATGAGGGAAAACACCCTAAGTGGAGTCGCCAGGTAAGCTTGTAAAATAAATACTCTAGAGGCAAGGCTTACCGAAAAGTGTCGTCTTAAGGAAGGTTTGACTCAGTGTTCCCCAGCAACGGCGCCAAAATGTTATCACGCAGTTTGTGGCAAGGATAAAAGGCTTGAGGTTTGAAGGTCAAACTGGCGTAACAGGAACCGATCCCACCCAATGTCACCACAATGGGATGGTTCTTTCTCTTTAGGTAGGTGAGGCCCAAGGGAGACGTCCCCGGTGACCTGGGGTTTTGAGAAGGCAAAGGATTACAGGATGAAGTATTTATTCCCCCCTCAAGTCACCACCGAGCAGATAGTCCGGCCTAAAGGCCAATAATACAGTAAAACCCCCAAGAGATACACCTGCCTAAAACAAAGCAACAATAAACTGATATGTGCAAGCTACCTCAATGGGTTAGTACTTCATATAAATCAACGACTATCTGATAAACATATAAGCAATTTGAAAATAAATATTGACAAAGTCAATGTTTATAAAATAGCAATGAAAATAATATCACTTCTTCAATAAATGTTGGGATAATGTGGCATTCAATGCAATAAATCAATACTTCATTCAATTAATGTCTTTAATAACCATTCAACTGCTTATAAAGAAGAACGTTTAGTTGCACCAAGGTGTTAATATCAAGAGATGACGGCAACACTTAGTCAAATAGGGTTAGTTTATAAGCTAGGGTTAGTGTAGTTAGGGTTTCATTCGATGTATTGAGAGTAGTTTTGATCAAATTCACTTCAACGCAAGAGGTATTCAAATCAGTGCCTTAGGGTTAATGGAGTCAAAAGGTGAAGGACGCAAGAGCTGAAGGAGGCAACAGCTAAGGACTAGAGGGAGAGGCTTTGAGGTGTTGTTGAAGCAAGGCCCCAAAGTCAAAACCCTAAGGGAGAGAGGGTCACTTCGGTGTAGGTGAACTAGGCCTCTGTGATCTCTCCTCCTTCCTTAACTCAATGGCAAAACGGCTAGCTGAAAGATAACATAAACTGAGACATGAGGGTTTGATAAAACAAAGTGTTGTTGCAGCAAGGCTCTACCAGCAAACCCTAGAAAAATGGGCCCTAAAGTGTAGAAACCCTAGGCTTCAAGGCGTCTCCTTCTTCTCAGCTTGTAAAAAGGTACGGCTAGAAAAAGTGAAGAGAGAAGAGAGTGTAGCTACGGCTAGGCTCTCTCCTTCAATAAGTGGCTGAGAATTTCTCTCAATGGGGACATGAGACAAGGACCTACTTGTGTGCTTGTCACCTAGGGTTTTGTTCAGCAAAAATCATAAACATATGCAAGAAATGAAACTACAACCATTCATTCAAGAAGTTTTGCAGAAAATTACTTACATATCACCAAGAAATATCAATGCAAACCCTAGTTGTAACACCTTCCTTCAAGAGAAATGCCAAAACATGCCAAAATAATCCTCCTTCAACAAGTGTGCATCACTAAATCAGCCAATAACCCAAGAGAGGGCACAAATTTCAGACCTCCTTATGAAGTGATTAAGTTGTGATGAAAAAATGAAGGAGAAAATCCTTCATTTATACAGTTTCGTGACCTAAATTTACTTTTTAGGTCATGTAAAAGGCCGACAGGGCCAAAATACCAAAATCATACTGTTTTATATTAAAATGTTAAATTAAAACCCTAATCAAGATGAGAAAAGAGATCTAGCCCCTCCAAAGGAGACGTTATCCCCTTTTAGGGCAAATGTAGCATCCTGGAGCAAAACGTTAGCCCTCCTTGGGCTCCTCCATCATGCCACACGTGCCAACACTGCCCAATCTGCCTCCCAAGACGTCCAATAGGATGGATGACGTCATGGTCATCAAGGGTGACATCCCAGGGCTTCCAAGGCCAACGTTCCACTGAAAGAGGGTCAACCCCCCTAGGTCAAGCTCTGCCAAAGTGCCTCTGGCGGAACGTCCTCTTCTTCTCCAGTGCAAAGCCCCTGATTCATCTCTATCCTGTTTCTACCCCCTAATGGAGTCTCAGCATCCACCTGATGGGCTCTTCAGCCCCATGGAGGTCTGAACTGATCATCTCTCCATGTGTACCAGTCCAAAGTGGTACCTGTCCGTCAGGCATGGTCCTGCACATCAAAAGCTACGCCCTCCATGGGCTCATCATTCACAGGGATCATAGCAATGTCAATCACATCTCATCATCAATATTATTAAACATGTGCATAAAACCCCTAATACATCAGTTAACAGCTCAAAGACGTTACACAAGCCTACAATACAAGTCTGGAGAAAAGGACAAGGCGTCTTATTGGGCTAGTGTCCACTGGAAAAGGAAAGTTCCCGAAAGAGACCTCATCCAAGCCATGTAAGTGGGTGATGTGGTCAGGGGCTGTCCAAGCAGGTGGGTGCAATGAAGGCCAAGGATGCAAAAATGTTACCTATGGGTGCCTTTGTAGAAGGCGAGTTGTACCTGTCGTGGATGCATTTTTTCCAAGCCCATTTTGCCTTTTATTCTTTATTCTTTTATTAACTTTTTCTTTTTTTTTGTTCAAGAGCTAATCAAGGGACACTGCCCTGGTGTGGTGACCAGTGGTGACAGCGTTACCCACAAGTACTTTCACATAAATGAGAAGGTTGGCTCGTGATGAGACCCCCTTTCCCTTGGCCATGCAACCAAAGGTCATTGCCTTGGCGTGGTAACCAGCTGGTGGCAATGTCATACTGCTAGGTACCCATGGACCTAATAGGTTGGCTCGTGATGAGACCCCCTATCCTCTGGTTAGGTCTTGTTTTATTATATTTTTTAGGGTCCCTCTTGTTTCTTGCTGAGAAGCCATTTATTGCTTTCTCGGGGATCCCTGGGCGAAGCATCTCGAGGTTTTATTCTTAGGCTTTTATCCTTTACCAGCTTGCTTTTACCTTCTGGGCCTTTAGCCCCTTCTTCCCACTAGATAAGATGCAATCCTAAAAATAGGTCAACCCAGTGCCCGGACAAGTGGAATGGGATAAGTGAGCGGGAAACAGGATGGAAAAGTGATGTTGTGAAGGGAGTGGACGATGGCTTCTCAGAAACCGCCCGTAGTGGCTAACCAAAACCTACAGACACAGGCTTACTAGGGCATCCTGTCAATCCCCCCAGACATGGTCAAGTGGGCAAGTGTAAGATCCAAGCAGTTGTTAGAAATAAAAGGAATTAGATGCATATATTCAAGGTTTTGATGATCAAAGTGACACATACCATGATACCTGGACCAATTACCTCATGGAGGAAGAACCATCTCTGACACAGGACCAAGTCAATGGTGGTGGATGTTGTTGTTGCTGACAAGATAAAGATGCTGGAAGAAAGAAAAGGTGGGCCCTCCAAGGCCATGCTAAAGTCAATCCTGCTCTCGGTACTCCATGTCTAGGACCTGTGGGCCTCGAGACATGATCTCCTAGTTATCCCTAAAAGTGGGGGATAACAGGTACTAATCCTAAATAGAAAGAGGTGTCATATTAAGGTGACAATGATACAACATCCTCCTTGTTACGCCAATTTAGGATCCACTTGCCTTTGACTTTGGGCAAGTACAAATTGCACGATAACAAGCCCAAATAATGGATTTGTCTTTAATAGAAAGTGCACTTGCTTAACTTGGCATACAATTGGTGCTCTCTCAACACCTGTAGCACCATCCTCAAATGTTGCTCATGTTCCTCCTCTGTCTTAGAGTAGATGAGAATATCATCCAAGAAGACAATGACAAATTTGTCCAGGTAATCCCTAAACACTTTATTCAGTAGACACATAAAAATAGTTGGTGCATTTGTCAAGCCAAATGGCACCACCACAAACTCATAATGGTTATATCATGTCCTGAATGTTGTCTTGTTGGTGTCTTCTTCTCTGATTCTTACTTTGTGATTACATGATCTCAAATCAATCTTGGAAAATATCTTTGCTCCTTTTAGTTGATCAAAAAGATCATTAATTCACGGTAGAGGGTACTAGTTTTTTTACAATAACCTTATTAAGATGTATGAACTCGATACACAACCTCAGATTTCCATCTTTTTTCTTCACAAATAGTACAAGGGCACCCCAAGGTGAGACACTTGGGCATATGTACCCCTTCTTGAACAATTCTTCTAGCTACGTTTGCAACTCTTTCAGCTCCGGTATGCTCCATTTGTAGGGTGTTTTGGACACTAGGGGAGCTCCAAGCATTAAGTCAATAGAGAAGTCAATATCTCTCTTTAGTGGCAATCTTGGAAATTCCCCAAACACGTCCTCATATTCCCTCAAAATTGGATAGTCTTCAAGACTTGGATGATGGATCCTTATCCTTTGCCAGCTCTTCCATATGAGCTTCATATATTTGGCACACTTTTTTAAAAGTTATTTTTAGCTGCAATATTGAAATCTCTCTAACAGATGTAAGCTTTGGAATACCTTGAATTGTCCTTGCATTTCCTTTTTCATCAATACATGTGAAAGGCTTGTTGTAACAATCTAAGACAGTACGATGCTTGTCCAACCAATCCATGCCAATTAAGCAATCATATGACCCAAGTGGTATGATATTCAAATCTTCCTTAGTGACAACTTCATTCATGCTTACTAGGAAATCCTTGACAAGTTCATTGATTTTTCTCTTGGTTCCAGTGGCTAGTTGAACCAACCAAGACTGTTTTGATATTCATGTGGTGTGAAATTTGAGAGAATTCTTCCGGATTTACCACAATAGGAGTCATGTTTTGATCGACATTTCAAATCCAAACCAAAACTCGCCATGCTTACATCTCTTCAATTTAGATCTTTCAACTATTTTCAAAACTATATAGCTATGAATAGCTCCAGAATCAATCAAAATAGCTATGGGTTGATTATCAATCTTACCCTTTACCTCAATCATGTGTGATTGGTATTTTGCTTGTCTATTGTCCAAGGCTACATAAATCCTTAGAATGCTCCTACCCATGTCATCCATTGTATCATCTTCTTGAATGTTGTGCATAGTCCTCATCCTATCTCCCTTGTGAGGACAATCCTTGTACGTGTGGTCTCCTTCACATCATCAACACTTTATGGGTTGTTGTCTTGGTCTTTTCCCCAAGGAATAGGTCATTTTATGTTCACCTTGTGGTGGTTTCTCTTGTTGATATGCTTGAGAGTTGTTCCTGCCAATTGGTGGCTTGAATTCTTTCTTCCTCTGATCCATCTTGCCTATCTTCTTATCATCTCAAGCCTTTTGAAAAGTTAGTCTTCTGCTCTATTCATAAAGATACTTAACTTGTATTATGGCTGCTTCCAAGGTCTTGGGTTCATCAAAATTAATTTTATCACTATAAAAAGAAGGTAGCCCACTCAAAAATCTTTGGATTTTTACCTTCTTACCCTTTATGAAGCCAACATACCTCAATAATTCAAGGAATTTTCTCTTAGACTCATCCATTGTCATGCTTCCAAGCTTGAGTTCAAAGAACTCTTGCATCTTCTTGTCACAATATTGTTTTGATAAGTATTTCTTCTGAAAACACTCTTTGAACTCCCTCCATGAGATCCTCTTCTTCTCAATGTGTTTAACCTACTTGAGTTGATCCCACCACATAGATGTTTTTCCTTGAAGATAGTAGATTGTAATGTTGGCTTCTACATTTGATGGATAATCATGCAACTGGAAATATTTCCTCATGCCCAATAATCAAGCTTCAGCATCTTCTCCCTTCCTATGTTCTCCATCAAATGATGGTGCCTTGAGCTTCCCGATCTCTCCTTGCAAAATATCTAACTCAAGCCTCCTCCTCTGGGAACACACTATGGTTGTTTTCCGACCTTGAACGTGCATGTGCTCTTCTAGTCAAGTGTCCTAGTGAATGATGATGATGTCTACTAACACTTCTTGATTTCCTAGATCCTCTATGATCATCCCTCCTATCATGAGATCGGGATGCTACTACTTGCCTTGCACTGGCTGCTTGTTTTGTGCCAGAATCTTTATTGACTTGTCTCTGCAACATATTCAGACTCTAGTAGCTCCTCCTGATATCTCATCATCCTTTCATTGTCTTCTCTATAACTCTGCATTTCCTTCTACAAGCTTCTCATAGTCTCAACCAACTCCACCGGTTCCACCCAGCTTCTACATCCATTGCACTCAGTCTCTACATTTCTCATGCTAACATGTAAACCTCTGACCTCCTCCTCATGGTTGTAAGATCCCTGGGCATCCTCCATATCTCTAGTCCTCATATAGGAACCAAATTTGTTTGCCTGTACCTCTAATTCTGCAAAAATGTGCATGTAACAGTTATAGTTAAAATCATGCATATTGTAAAATATTTCATTAATTAGATTACAAGTCATTCTTTAACTGAATTAATGAGAAGTATGGATGCACTGGAATCCAATTATAATTGTTTAGATACATTCTCCTATGAATTATCTTTCCAACAACTATACTAATGCCTCATTCCAAGTTCTGAGATAAAAGTTACAGCCTTTTGAAGTTTGTCATTTCCACTCAATTGTACTTTGTTTTTACTAGTGCATTTCAACTGAAGGGCCATATTATGCCCTTTGTAACAAAAACTCTACCAGGAATCAGAAAAAAAATTATATAGGGCACAAATAGGATTTATGATTCTAAACACAAAACGACTTTCGGATTTGAAATCGGATGCTCTAGTCAAATTCTGTATAAATCTGGAATTGACTACTTTGCACTTTTACATTTTCTCTAGACTTGAAATTTTTAACCAAAATTGGCTATATCTCCCAAGCGGAGAAAAACTCGCTCAAGACAAAGTTGTCCAAATTAATGTGTAGGTAAAATGTCAACTAAATAAAATTTTATGGATTGGTGATCTGGGGTACCTTTTCCTCCTTTGAAGATTTCAAAAATCCACAAAAAGTGCCTAGGAATTGTGGATTTTGCCCTATTTGAGCATCTCCACTCCAAACACTTTAGAATTTTGCAAGAAGCCCAACTAGGTATCTTCGTACCTTCTTTTTGGACTCCCAATAAAAATTTCACCTTTATCTGAGCCTTGGTTACTAAGCACAACCCAGAGCTTCAAAAGTCACTAATATGTGTTTTTCGAAAAATTGAGGCAGAATTGGCTCATGGCCCTCACTAACACTTTTGTAGCCCTCGTCACTACGGACATACCCCTTAAATTTCATCTGAATCTGAGTTGAAATGTTCTTGTTATGGCCAAAACAATCTTTTGGCTTCAAACGTTTTTTTAATAAAAGCTATCATTTTGTTGATGTGGCAACCTAGATGACATGCCATGGCACATGGTTGTTGATGTCCACCTATTATCCCCTGATTCGAACATGTCATCATCCTCCTTTCCCTCTGTTGACCGCCTATTCAACTAGGGGGTCAACTCCATGTGCCATGAAGATATGCATCATCAGATGCAAGTATGTTAAAGACAGTATTGGTTCTACTTGGGCATTTTATGCCTCCAGCACAAAATTTTGTAAACGAAATTTCCGCACCCCTGCATGGGTTAATAATGTAATAAGTCTGCATGGAT
>SNQJ01S0019605.1:48010-59811 GCA_010110895.2 Picea sitchensis
GGGGAGGGCAATTAAAATCTACTTAATCTTTAAACAACTCCTAACCACTTAGTCTCCTAGACAATCCATGTTCTTCGGTATCTTTAGATGATTGTTTAGGATATCTATATTGCAAGTGCTTTTCATTTTTATAAATCTTTCATGCAATCTTATGGTTTACTTATCTAAATGTCTTATTGAGCATTAAGTTTCCAAATACTCATATCTTTGTTTAATGCTTTATGGTGTGATTCTTGAAGAAGTTGGGTATCCCATTTGGGAGGCATCATCTTCTTGAATCTTGAGTGCTTTAGTTGTTGCCATTGAAAAGCAGTCCAATAGAGTAAGTGCTATTGGGGCATGCTTGGCTTTATGTGATTGATCTTGATTTTGAATATCTTTTAACTTTCACATTTTAGCATCATTCTTTATCTTGTTTATTTGTATCTTGTGTATATCTTGTATCTTTGTAACATTTATCTTTCATTGTGTAAGTAGTTGTAATCTTTATTTGTGGGATAGTTCTAATATATTTTACTTGTAATATTTTGGTAATTGAACTCCCTCAAATCTAGTTGACCCCTTGCCCAACCTTTAGGCACTAGTCTTAGTTGACTTAGGGAAAGGTTTGTTTGTCATTTAGTTAATCTTGCACTTTACATTTGTTGCCTTAACATCATAGGTTAGTTTCCCCCCTTAACATTTAACCAATTAAAATCAACTCCTAGAACTTTAAAGTTAAATCATATCTAGTAACTAGGGTCTACCCCCCTTGGCTTCCCTAGGAGTAAGCCTAGAAGGAAGAGGTTCCAGTCAAGGTGACAGTGTGGTCTGTGAACCTAGGCATTGTGCCTCCAAGGACACACTAAGTGAGCTGGACTTTGCTCATGTTTGCAAGTGTGTATTAGGACAGCAACACCCTCCATCGGCAATTGGCTTATTTCTTCCAACGGAAATTGGGTTATTTCTACATCAACAATCTACAAAAATGTCACTTCATAAGATTTCACATAACCCCGAAAACTCCATTGGCGATCGGCGAATTCATTCGCATCGGCGATTTCCAAAAAAGTATGTACTTCATGGAATTTTGCCGAACTTCAATCGCTCCATCGACGATCAACAATTTTCTTTCATCAGCAATCTACGAAAAGTCACTTCTTCATAGCATTTCGTCACTGATCGGTGATTTCCTTCATCGACGAATTCCTTACTTCGCAGAGTTTTGCCGAACTCCAATAGCTCCATCGACAATCGGCGGTTTTCTTTCATCGACGATCAACGATTTCCAAAAAAGTTTGTACTTCATGAAATTTCGCTAAACTTTGATCGCTCCATCGGCAATCGGGGGTTTTCTTTCATCGGCAATTTATGAAGTCCATACTTCGTAGAATTTCGCCGAACTCCGATCGCTTCATCAGCCATTAGCAATTTCTTTCATCGACAATCTACAAAAAATTATGCACTTCGTGGATTTTTTACTGAACTCTGATCGCTCCATTGACGATCGGCGATTTTCTTCATCGGCAATCTACGAAAAGATCTATACTTCACAGAATTTCACCTAACTTTGAAACTTAGAAACTTAGAAGTTTTTGACCAAATCTAGGATGAATCAGGGTCGTTATTCGCAAAATCAATGCATCTCGGTCGTTGATTCATCAAAATCCATTATATGACCCTTGCCTTTTGCCACCATGGTGCAGCCAACATGGACCCTGACAGTCCACGTCGCGGATACGGTCCACTCATCTATACAAAAATTTTCAGAAATCCCAAAAAATCGTAATTTTCGAAAATTTTATAATTTTCGAAAATTTTATAATTTTTCTAATCTGGGTCGTTGATTTTACTAACTCCTTAGACGTCATGAAAAACACAAAATTCGATCCTCCAAACCAAATTCAACTCTACAACTTGCAAATCGATGCCACTGATCATCTCATCAACTATTTTGAGTGCAAATTCAACTCGAATTTGCTTAGAAATTTGGGGATTTCAATCTAATTTCACAAATTTCCCCAAATCCATCATAGATCAAACTCTACAAAATTGAATTTGCTAAATTTGCGGTGGTATTTGGCCCATACGGGTCTGGTGTTGAACCCAAAAGCTCTGATACCATTCTGTAGTGCACCCTACTACTAAACCCAATAATTTAATTTTTTTTTATACCAATTAAATTAAATGCATGCATGCTAAAAACGTCCATGCAGTGAACAACATTTTTAAAACATGAATGCAGCTAAAATAGCATTCACACAACAACATATAAATGCTTAAAAATCAGAGTTTATGCAAAGCAAATAAATCCTATAAATAAGAACAAAAATACAAAGATAAAAACACTTATCTTTTAAAGCAAATGTGCAACTTGTTGCAAAGGACGGACGTTCCACCCATCCGTAGATTTGTTACTCTAAATCTCAACAGCAAATCACCCCCCATTTTCCATTCACATCCCAACATAACCCACTACAAGTTGATTTTCCCTACACCTATCCCAATCCTTCAGCTCTCTTCCTCTCAACCTGCACAACCCAAGGAATGGGATCCCCCTTCACTGCACACAATCCCTTAGGCCTTCCCACTTCCCTTCAAGGCTCCAGCATAGGTTGGCTAGGAATATCTCTTGCTAAGGACTCCAGGGATGTCAATTGCAACAGGAAAAGCTCACAACAGCAAGCTCACTTGCTGCTAGGGTAATTTCTCACACAGAATATCACTCTACAGGCCTAACAGCCTACTTCTTCATGAATTTACAGCTCCAACAAGTTGCCACACATACCCACTATGGTTGCCTTCAAGCTCCAGCACTCTGCACTCCATTGTTGTCCCAAAAACTGCATGTAAAAATTGCCTACCATACCCATTCAAATTTCCCATTTTCCCATGCATGTTGACTCTCACACTCCCCAATGTTGATTGTAGTCAACCCCCATGCTCTCATAACTATTGGATGTGACTTTTCACACCAACCCTCTTACATGTGTTTAATGATTGAGGATTTGATACACTCAATAGGAAATTAGAAAGTCTATACACTAATAATTTTAGAAAGTGGGTTGGGATTAATACGCATGAATAATTCCCCCTTGGACCTCCTCTTAGACCCTCCCCTCTCTAATGGAAACTTAGCTCCCATTACTCTCCGTCCATGTCCATTTGCAACTCGCATTACATTTTATTTTATTTTTACAAAATACAATGTCTACATATTACGTAGTCGGGCCCGCAGCCATACATTGTATTTACGTTATACATCGCTAAACCAAGGATTAAAAATGGGGATGTTACAATGACAATAGTTGCAATATACCCTAGCTATATTACAAGTCCTCCCCCTTAAAATGCTTTGTCCTCAAAGCATGGGTAAAGAACATCTATTTAGATAGAATGATCCATCTTCTTGTAACTTTATCCTATTTGATAAGATTGGGAACACAAAGTGATACGATTTCCAAATCCTCGAACAATAATGTTGCGTTGTACAAGGATCAATCCATCCTAGGTAATTATTTCCAGAAGTTTGTTGATAAGAGTCTTAATTTGAGCTTCTTTGTTTTTTACTTTGAGTTGTATTGATCTTTGGATGCTTTGGTATGTAAGTAAACCATTGACTTTGGTTGAGTAACTTTAGATGTTAGTACATTTATTCTTGCATGCTACGACTTCCATAATTTGGGTGATGATATGGTACCTCGATAAGTTGATCCTTCTTAATCTCAAATTTAATATTTTCATGGTTTAATTGTGTCATCGTGTTGATATTTGATATTTTGGTATTCATTGGTATGTCAACATCCTTCCATGGGATACAACTTCATCAAAGGCCACTAATGGACCTTCAGCTGTAACTAAATCTATATACATCACCTTGGCATCGAGTTGTTTCTCGATTTGGATTTTCGGATGCTCTTCATTAGATAAAACTTTGTTAGTAGCAACATTAGGATTTGTGATAAAATTGACTATGCATCACACTGGTTACATGGGACAAATGATATTATTATTGAACGGTACACAATTACAAGGGTCCTCACTCTTATAAAGAGCTTGAGAGACATGTTATCCCCTACCCTAGGGATATGTAAGGAGATCATGTATCGAGGCCCACAGGTCCTAGACATGGAGTACCGAGAGCCGGATGACTTGAGCATGGCCCTGGAGGGCCCCTCTTTTCTTCAGTGCAGCCCATTTATCAGCAGCAACAGTATCCATCCCACCAGCGTGATCCTGAAGTAGCAGTAAGTCTTGCTCCATGAGGTAATGAGTCTGGGTATCATGGTATGTGTCACGCTGATTCTTGAAGCACTTGAATATGTTGCATTGAATTCTCCTTCATTTCATAACGTTTGCTTGGAAATTATGCTCTTTAACTTGTTCATACCCGGAAGGGTAACATGGTGCCCTAGTAATTTGATCTCCCTTTAGGATGGGTTGCCACTTAGTGGGTTTGTGAAAGGTCATCGTTCGTTCCCTCCATACTTACCACTTTCCATCTTTATTCCTCGCATCTCCCCCTACCTTTGTTCGGGCATTGGGATTGGCCACACTAGGAAGGGTTGCACTTTGCCTTGTGGGAAGAAGGAGCTAAAGGCCCAAAGGGTAAAAGTAGCTGGCAAGAGTTAAAAGCCTTTGAAACCTTTGAGATGCTTCGTCCAGGAATTCCTGAGACAGTAGTAAAAAGCTTCTCAGTAAGAAAAGGGAACCGATAAGATAAATTAACACTCAAGGTACTAGTTGGTAGATAGGAGGTATCATCACGAGCCAGCCTATTATGACCATGGGCATGTAGCGGTATGACATTACCACCTATCTGGTCACTAAACCATGGTAGTGGTTCTTGGTGGCATAGCCAAGAGAAAGGGGGTCTCATCACGAGCCAGCATTCTCGTCTCCGTGAAATGTTTGTGGATAACGTTGTCACCTCTGGTCACCAAGCCAGGACAATGTCCCTCAATTCTTCCCTTGAAGCACAAAAGCAAAAGATCAAAAGATAATAAAGCGGTAAATGGGCTAGGAAACAATGGTATCTATTAAAAGGTGCAGCTCGCCCTCTACAAAGGCACCCACAGGTAAGACTTACATTTCCCTGTTATCATTGCACCCCATGCCCAAACACTTACCCCATGCCACCTCATACACTTACATGACCTGGATTGGCTCCCACCTGGGAAACACCCCAAACTTAAGGAAGGATTAGCCCAATAGGACACCTTGAGGCCTTCTCCAAACCTGACTTGTCAAATTGCATAACGTCTTTGAGCATTTGTCTGGGTAAAGGGGGGTTTAATGCACATGTTTGGGTAATTTAATTATTGGATGTGATTTACATGTTATGATCCCTGTGACTTATGAACCCCTGGAGGGCGTACTTGTTGTTGCTGCAGGACCTTTCCCGGTGGTCAGGTACACATGAGGGAATGATTAGCTCGAACCTTCATGGGGCTGAAAGCCTACAGATGGATGTTGTAACCCCAGCCAGGGGAAAGAAGACATCAGAGATTTGAACCAAGAAAAAAGAAGGACGTCACCTTGGAGGCACCCTGGTAGACCTAGACCCAGGGGGATCTTGCTCTTCCACATGGATGTCGGCCTTTGTAAGCCTAGGACGTCACCATCATGACCCTCGACGTCATCCAGAGCTAGGGTCTACATTTAGGGGGCAGTTGTGAGTTGGGTGGCACATGTGGGCATCATCTAGGGCCTTTGGAGGCCAAGCGTTCTGCATCCTAAGCCCAACATTCCACCTTAGGGGTTCAACATCACCCTAGAAGGGTATGACGTCACCCTTGGAGATGTTTTTCGATGTTAATTAATTTTATTTATGTCAAAATTGGATTTTAATGTAAATTGGCCAGGTCGACCTTTTATTTGACCTAAAAATAATTAAAGGTCAAAGTTTTGTATAAATAGAGATAAAGTAATCTCATTTTATCATCATAACTCATCACACAAGAAGTGTGAACTGAAATTTTCGCCCTCTTTAAGGGCTATTGGCTGAAATAACTAGTGTGCATCTTCTTGGAGAGGCTTTTTATGGTGTATCTTGGCTATTTTTCATGGTGGAAGATCTTCAACTAGGGTTTGGCTTGATTATTCTTGGTGAAGTAAGTAGAAAATCTGCAATTTGTTCATGTAATAAATGTTTGTGGTAAATTGTACTTATTTCATGTTAAAGATTATGAAATTGCTTGCTTAAACCCTAGGAGAGAAACATAAGGTGCTTATTTCTCTCTCTAACTTTTCTACTTGTTTAAATTTCTCAAGTACACCTTGTTTAGAAGTGACTACTAGAGCCCTAAAGTGCTAGCACTCTAGTAGCTTCATTCTAATTGCTTATTGCATAATATATTTTCAATAGTCTAAGAAAGGAAGTTTCACTAGCGCCTAAAAGTGCTTACTCTCTAGTGAATTTGTCTTCAAGATTTGGACATTTGAGGCCTTGAAGTGCCAACACCTCTTGCATCCACCTCTTTTCCTTTGGCAAGTATTATCATTGCTATTTTCTCCAAGTTGTGTTGTTGCTGTTGTTGACTCCATAAGCCCAAAAAGGCACTTGTCCACTTGTTTAGTGAATGATTGATCAAACAAACACTCAAACTCTCTTCCTTGAAGCTCTTGCTAACTTCTACTAACTCTAAACTAGACTAATTCACTAGTTAACTTGCTGCTGTTGCAAATCACCGCTACAGCCATACTAATCCACACTAATTTGCTGCATACACCTACATAACTCAAATCTATCTCACTCAGAAATTGCCTGTGAAAATTGCTAAATAATCTACTTGATAAATGCTAAGTTTCCATGATATTTTCTTGCAATTCTGGGCACTAATTCTTGTTGTTGTCATAAACGTTTGCTACAGCCATCTTGATGCAGCAAATTTTCTGCAAAATCCATATTAAATGCTAGCTAAATACTCCTAAACTTGCTTGAGACATTTGATTATCAATCTTCCTAATAAATGCTATCATTTCACTATCTTTTCAGACAATTTAGAGAAATATTTCTTGCAGCTGTTACAAAATACTTTTTGTTGTTGTAAATTGTCATTTAGCTGCAAATTTTGTATCAGCTAGCATACTTTTCAAAGGTTCATTGTCTTATTGAAGCACTAACATCATTTTTGTACTTGAAA
This sequence comes from Picea sitchensis, assembly GCA_010110895.2. Classification (NCBI taxonomy): domain Eukaryota; kingdom Viridiplantae; phylum Streptophyta; class Pinopsida; order Pinales; family Pinaceae; genus Picea; species Picea sitchensis. The sequence continues at coordinate 55,135 of SNQJ01S0019605.1, forward strand.
GCTGCCATATTTTTGCTTTGTTGTCTTGTTCTGGGCAGGTACACTTCATCTTTACTTCTGCTTCATCTTTGAAAGACATAACAAACCTCTTGACTTGAGTGACCAGTGAAATGGGGATATTCTTGCATCCTTGTCTTAGTTTCATCATCCCTTTAGGTCACTAGGGACGTCTCCCTTGGGGTAATCTCGACATACTCCTAAACAGAAAGGAGTTTCCTATTAAGGTGACAGTGATAGGTCGCCCCGTTGTTACGCCAATCTTGGCTCACTTTCCTTGGGCTTTCAGCAAGTACAGATTTGTGCAATAACAAGACCAAAACCCTAAAAGACGAAAAACCCTAATCTTTTAACCTAAAGTCACTAAGGTGACTTTATTACATGGGTAAGCCTTATATCTCTAATAACCCCCCATAAGGCGTATAGTGTTGAAAAATACCAAACTAAAATCAAATACATATACTGAATGTAAAACACGTAAACTGAACAGTAAACATCAGTAACATCTTTTAGAAGCTTCTTCTTTGAACACAGTTCCTGGACCAATTTGAGCTCCATCAAATTACCTCATAACCCTTGTTATGGTGTAGTTGTTGAATTCATGAATCTCCCGAAGTCAATTACTGGACAATAATCCACATGCATGTCATGTAACATCACTAGTAGACTGCAATCCACATGCATGTCTCTCCAACTAATGAGGGATCTTTCCCTAGATCCACAACTTTTGAACAAACTGGGCAACAATTAATTTTGAGTTGTTAACTGATCCCTTCCTGTCTTCAAAGCGCAAGCTTCCTAAAAAGCATAAAGTCCCTTTTCTTCAGTAGATTCTTCGCCAGTGTCAGTATCCAGTGGATCTTCAATCATGGCTACACTCGCTATATGTTGTTTATCTTTGACCTTTCCCTTAAGAACGTCATTGGCTCGTTGTCTACAATTCCAAGTTGTATGACCCAGCTTCTTGCAATAGTGGCATTCTATTTCCTCTGTCTTTTGTTTATCTATTGCAGTTGTTTCTTGCATAGAATACAAGTTCCAGTTGGCTATCACCTTCAATGGTTCTCTTTTCTTCTACTGGCAATGTTTCAATCATTTCGTGTGAAATTTCTCTAAACCAAGCAATTTAACCAATTTATTTTTATTTTAACTGATTTTGCTAGGTTATTTCCACAACAAATACGTATCCACAGCAGAATATTAACCAAGAACTTAACAATAGAAGATAACAACAATCACATCACATGTACACAAAGATTTTGGACAATGGTCCCTAGAAAAACCCAAAAGGGAAAACCAGTGCAACATATTTGGAGATTTTATTATTCAGCAGGAAAATATAGAGGAGATCTTCTTACATAGAATTCGGCCTCAATAAATTTCTGACTAAAACCTCAGTGTGAAGCTTCCAAGGAGAAGTACAGCCCTTCCTTCAACCTTTGGAATCCCTGTGCTTCAGCAAAACCCAACACAAGAGCCTCTATGTGAGTCATACGGCCCCTGTGTCAACCTCTATGGCTCCTCTGTGTGGTTGTTAGATACGACCTTCGCTTGCCCCTGGAAATGAGTCTATCCTTCTGTGGAAGTCCTCCTTTGTCTCCCTGCAAAACCCTCTTCTCTCAAACCTCAGATCAATGCTCCTTCAATCGATCTCTCTCATGCATAATGCGCCCTCCTTAGCCAAGTCGATTTCCCTTATACCCTAATGAGCAAGTGAAAACCCTAATCTCATAAGGATGGAGGGATGAGATTAGCTCTCCCTCACTCAATGAGATGGATGGTCTAGATTAAAAGATCCATCACTTAAATTATTTTCACTTTAACCTTAGAAAAGGTGCTCAATAAGTCAACTGAAGAATGTAACACATCAACAGTCCTTTTCCTAAGTTAGACATTAGGAAAATTTAAAATAATCAGCTTGACTAATGTTTCATTGTCCTCCACCATGTTATGGCGTTGCAATGCGTGGAAGACCTTCCTTGCTACATTATCAACACTCCCTCTTAGCGAGGAAGGGATTCTGCCTCAACCCCATCTGATCTCTGAACTTCATGGACTTTTGTTTACTCAGTGCCTTGGTGAAAATATCTGCCATCTTCTCATCACTCTGTATGTATTCAAGTCTCACGGCTCCTCTCTGTACACAATCCATGATGAAGTGATACCTAATATCGATGTCCTTGCTACAATCATGAAACACTGAACTCTTAGAGAGCTTGATGCAACTCTGATTGTCACAGTGGATCACGATAGCCTCTAACTCTTACCAGAACAATCCCAAGAGTAGCTTCCTCAGCCACAGTGACTCACGTGTTGCTAAACTGGCATCCATGTACTCCGCCTTAGCAGAGCTTAGCGCCACTAATCTCTGCCTTCTGTTGAACCAGGAAATGATACCCGATCCAATGCTGAAGCAACATCCCAAAGTACCCTTCCTGTCCTCTGCACACCCAACCTAGTCAGCATCTGTAAAGCATGCTAATATCACTAAACCACTACACTCATAGAATAACCCGTACTCCACTGTACCTCTAAGGTAGCGAAGCACATGCTTCGCAACAATCCAATGTACTCTCTGAGGGTCCACCATGAACTGACTCAAAGAGTTTACTGCAAAGCTGATATCTGGCTAATTGTTGACTAGATACATGAGCAATCCAATCAACTGACGATAGACAGGGGGATCCACTGTCTTTGAATCTGATGCATCAATCTTCCTCCAATTCGTGACTAGAGGTGTGGACATGGGCCTACAATCTATCATCCTAAACCTACGCAAGATCTCCACTGTATACTTCCCCTATCCCAAGAAGAAGCGCCCATCTTGTTGCCAGACCTCCAAACCAAGGAAGTAATGCATCAACCCAAGGTCTTTCATCTCAAACTCAGTTGCAAGATTGTAATTGTAGTCTACTATCAGTTGCTCATCCCCTATCAGAAATAAGTCATCTACGTACAACACCAATATGAGAGGTGCCTCCCCTGTAAGAAAATACAAGTTCGGGTTTGCCCCGCTCCGTTGGAAACCCATCTCTCTCAAGTTGTTGTCAATCCTCGAGTACCAAGCCCGAGGTGCCTCCTTGAGCCCATACAAGGCTCGCTTCAATCTGCAAGCATGCATTTCTCTGTCGGTGACCTCAAACCCCTCTGGCTGCTCAACATATACTTCCTCCTCAACAACTCCATTGAGGAAGGGAGTCTTCACGTCCATCTGGTGAACACACCAACCTAAATCTGTTGCTAAAGAAATAACAGTCATGATTGATGAATATCGGGCCACCAAGGCGAAAGACTCCTCATAGTCAACTCCCTTTCGTAGTGAAAACCCCTTGGCCACGAAGCGTGCTTTGTACTTGTCCACGCTTTCGTCTGCTGCATGCTTGACTTTATAGATCCACTTGGATCCAACCACCTTCTTTCCTTCAGGCCTGGGCACCACCTCCCATACATCATTCTTCATAATGGAGGCATATTCCTCCATCATGGCCTTCTGCCACACTCCATGTTGTGCAGCCTGCTCATAATTTGAAGGCTCTGCATCAATAAGTTGTGTCAATAGTGCCATGTACCCAAGCCTCTCTGGTGGTTTAATTCGTCTGAAAGTTCTCTCTGGAAGCCCTGTCAGCCTAGAATCACTAACTGTAGACTTATACCACTTAGGTCGGGGCATAGTGTCCTACTACTGTGGAACTGCATCACACTGCTCCTCATCATCATCATCTAGCTCCTGATGATCCTGTCCAATAGTCTCCCTCTCAACACATGTACCTGTACCAGTACCTTGTGTCTGACTTCGTGATCATGTGCTCTGACCTTGTGCCTCCTCAATCTTGACTCCCAAATCCTGTCCGTGCTGGTCCTGTGTTGGCAACTCTCTAGACCTCCTCAATGCACACTCCTCCTCGAACTGTACATCCCTACACACTATGAACTTCCTGTGTGCTGGCACAAAGATCCTGTAGGCTTTGGAAGCTTCGCTATACAAGTAACCCCTTATCCGTTCGTGGGTTCCAGCATTGTCCTCTTCTCCAAAGGGATATGACAGTAACATACGCTGCCCCAGATGCGAAGATGACTCACATCTGGTTTGGTACCTATAAGTACCTCCTTAGGTGTCAACTTCCCTAGAACTGTGCGGGGACTCCTATTTTGTATGTATACAACAGTCCAACTAGCCTCCGCCCACAAAAACAGTGGAAAACCCCAATCATGCATCATCGCCCGTGCTGCTCCAACTATAGTCCTATTCTTCCTCTCGGCCACTCCATTCTGCTGAGGATTGTAAGGAACTGTGAGTTCCTTCTTGATCCCAGTTGTTGCGCAATAATCCACAAACTCCTTGGAGGTGTACTCACCCCCGTTGTCAGATCTCAAAACCCGAATCTTCCTACTAGTGTGGTTCTCTACTAGAGCCCTAAACTCTTGGAACCTGTCGAAGACCTCATCCTTGGCCTTCAGAAAGTAAATCCAGGTCTTCCTGGACTAGTCATAAATAAACAGAACAAAATATTTGAAGCCACTCACTGACTCCAAGCTCATTGGACCACATACATATGAATGAATCAAATCCAAAACTCCTTTGGTTTTGTGCTCGCTCAGTCTCCAGGCATACTTTCCCATTGCACAACCCTTGCAAGGGTCATGCCTCTCCGCTGTGAACTTAGGCAATCCTTTTATTGC
>SNQJ01S0019605.1:59861-70350 GCA_010110895.2 Picea sitchensis
TTTGCACTTTAACCAAAGTCAAGTACAAAATAGAACATAAAGTACATAGGACAAAGGCCAAATGACTTTCCCTCATGTGCTAAGAAGGGATAACACATGGGGAACACCTCCCAAGGTACACAAATCAACAATTGGACCACATACATATGAATGAATCAAATCCAAAACTCCTTTGGTTTTGTGCTCGCTCAGTCTCCAGGCATACTTTCCCATTGCACAACCCTTGCAAGGGTCATGCCTCTCCGCTGTGAACTTAGGCAATCCTTTTATTGCCTGTCTCAAGTGCCCCAATGCACCAAAGTGTATGTGTGCCATCTTCCTGTGCCACAACTCACCCATGTTTGTGGTTGTACTGACCAATGCTCTCCCTGGTTGAAACTGTAGCTTGTACACCTTCTCTACTCGAACCCTAATCATCCTGTCCATCTTCTCGCTTGACCCTGCTAGCCTGACGAACACCCTTCACTTACGGAAGGTGACCTCATACCCTTTATCCTCCAAAGTAGAGACCGAGATGAGGTTCTTTGTCAACCCCGGAACATATAGTACGTCAGCAAACCGGAGTGGTTTACCCGATTCCCTCTGAAACGAAACTATGCCAACCCCTTGATCCTTGTAGCACTTATCATCTCCGAGCTCTATAACCAAATTCACGCCTCCCTCATGTAGCCTAGTGAAAAACTCCTTGTGCCCTATCATATGACAAGATGCTCTGTTGTCAACAAACCACATGCCTAAGACTGTTGCGCTAGACATACAGGCTATGAAGAAAAAATCCTCCTCGAAGCTTTTGGCAAACTCATCCATTGTTGCAGAAGATGCCATCTGCAGTTGGTTCTTCTTCTTCTTCTCCAGACACTGTGAGGCAAAATGTCCCATCTTGTGACACTGGAAACATTTAATTTTTGAGAAGTCAATGTTCTTCTTTCCACCCTTCTTTTTCTTCTCCTTTCCCTTGCCTTTGCTCGCAAGAGCCAATTCATCCACAATGTGTGGTGAAGATGATGATCCCGACTAACCAAGTTTGATCTCCTCCTACACAAAATCATCCCATAACTGCTATTAATCAAGGAGTTTTTCTCGAGCTACAACTCCATGCACGAACACATCCCATGACTTCGAAAAGCCATCCAGTGCCACACGCACCAACTCAGACTCTTCAGTTTTCTCACCTACTGCGCCTAGCTCATCCCTGATCTGTGTAAGCCGAGCAAGGTAGTGAACCACACCTCCCCCTTTTCCATCTTGGTACTTCTCAATCTCTCCCGAAACACCATCACCCTGTTTTCATTCTTGCTCTGGTAAAGATCATTCAAGGTTGTCCACATATCCTTAGTAGACGTTTTCTCGGTGAGGTGAGGGATTATGTGATCCTTCACCCCATCAAGGAGTATGTTCTTTGCATTTGCTTCACCCTTCTTCTAGGCTACCAGTAGAGTTGCATCTTAGGAGTTATTGCTTTACTGTCAACATGATCAAGGACATCATTGATATCCAGGATCATAGTAACCCTTTCCTTCCAGGTAGCAAAGTTCTGAGCACCCTAAAGCCTATCCTCCATTCTCAAGGTCGTGGCCATTTTCGAAAGTGTTGTGGTGTTCAAACTCTTATGTTGCCTTACCTAAACGCTGAAACCCTAGCGCTGTCAAAACTTGCGGTTGTCTTGATTTGTGCCTTGGATCCACACAATCCACTTAGATCTCCAACGATCTACCTATGCTATTGCTTCTTCAACAATCCTGCTCCGATACCATGTGAAATTTCTCTAAACCCAGCAATTTAACCAATTTATATTTATTTTAACTAATTTTGCTCGGTTATTTCCACAACAAATAATTATGCACAGCAGAATATTAACGAGGAACTTAACAGTAGAAGATAGTAGCAATCACATCACATGTACACAAATATTTTGGACAATAGTCCCTGGAAAAAACCCAGAGGGAAAACCAGTGCAGCAAATTTAGAGATTGTGTTATTCAGCAGGAAAATATAGAGATCTTCTTACATAGAATTCGGCCTCAATAAATTTCTGAGTAAAACCTCAGTGTGAAGTTTCCAAGGAGTACGACCCTTCCTTCAACCTCTGGAATCCCTGTGCTTCAGCAAAACCCAACACAAGAGCCTTTGTGTGAGTCGTACGGCCCCTATGTGCGCCCTACGTCACCCTCTACGGCTCCTCTGCGCGGTTGTTAGATACGACCTCTGCTTGTCCCTGGAAATGAGTCTATCCTTCTGTGGAAGTCCTCCTCGGTCTCCCTGCAAAACCCTCTTCTCTCAAACCTCAGATCGATGCTCCTTCAATCGATCTCTCTCATGCATAATGCACCCTCCTTAGCCAAGTCGATTTCCCTTATACCCTGATGAGCAAGTGAAAACCCTAATCTCATAAGGATGGAGGGTTGAGATCAGCTCTCCCTCACTCAATGAGATGGATGGTCTAGATTAAAAGATCCATCACTTAAATTATTTTCACTTTAACCTTAGAAAAGGTGCTCAATAAGTCAACTGAAGAATATAACACATCAACAGTCCTTTTCCTAAGTTAGACATTAGGAAAAGTTAAATTAATCAACTTGACTAATGTTTCATTGTCCTCCACCATGCTAGGGCGTTACAATGCGTGGAAGACCTTCCTTGCTACATTCTCAACATTTCATCCAAACTTTGTGAAGGTAGTTGACTCAAGGTAAAGATAGCACTATTGTATTTAAGCAACAAACTATTCAGAAGAATAGCCTTGGCATCCTCCTCATCAACTACTACCTTGACTTCTGCAAGTTGTCTAATTATAGATCTTAGATCATTGACGTGACTTGACATGGTGGCTTCAACTGGCATCTTAAAGCTAAATAACTATAATTTCAAGGAAAATCTCCCATTCACTGCTTGTGCCCCAAATAACTTGTTGATATTTTCCCAGATCTCCTTGGATGATTTGCCCAAATCTACGTGATGTAGCTCTAAATCTGAGAGGGCAAGGCCTATAATGGATTTTGCCTCATCGTCTATACTCTCCCATTCTATCAACTTGTTCGGATCTGCAGGTATTGCCTTGGTTCCTTTCACAATTCCCCAAAGGTTTTTATTCACTAATTGCATCTGGATCTTCACTTTCTACGTATGGAAATTGAAACCCGAGTACTTCTCTAACGGCATCTCCATGACTGATCAAATCTGATATTTTTCCCTACTTTAACTCTGTCGGCGGCTTAACTCGTGGCTTTCACCCAATAGACGGCTCTAAGAAATTCAATTGCTTCATCAAGCACAAGATTTAGTAGTTGATCATATCCCTTCAATGTCCCTATCACTTGCCTACTACCAATGAACTTTACTTGAACTCCTTTGTCGATAAACTTTGTTAAGTCCAGCACGGTTTATTTTCGACCCGACTAAGAGTGCTTAGTCTCTTTGTCGATGGGAAACTAGGGGTACCCTCTGTTTTCTGCTCTAATACCTCTACTCTTTATCGATGTAAACTCGGGTTAGGTCGTACAGGCATATAGAAGTGGTGGCCTCTGAATTTCATAAACGATTTGATACGGACACACTCAGGCTAGGTCATGGCTCCCTCAAATTTGGTAACTAGTGGCTCCTTTGATTTGTGGTAATGGTTGTTGTCTTTTTTTATTTTTTAGCAGAATGGCTCAATGTTTTGTGCTTTCTCCTTTGATACCCTCTCACGACAACACAATGTCCTTTGTTATGTCCAGGATTATAGAGTTCAGTATCACTCTAATACCATGTGATAAAATTGACTAAGCATCTCACTAGTTGCATGGGACGAATGATATTATTTTTGAACGGTACACAATTACAATGAGGGTCCTCACTCTTATAAAGAGCTTGAGAGACCAAAACCCTAAAAGATGAAAACCCTAATCTTTTAACCTAAAGTCACTAAGGTGACTTTATTACATGGGTAAGCCTTATATCTCTAATAGGATTTTCCATTTTAATTGAGTCACTAAAGATTTCCTTATCCATGGTTTGGACTTTAGCTTTAGAAAACTTCCTTATTTGATCGAATTGGTCAAAGTTTCTTTATCAACAAGTTGTTTCATGATTTTTAGTTGCATTTTCTTCTCATTCTTTAATTTTTTTATCTCTATAAGTAGATTTTTATTATGATTTCTCATGAGAATTTCTTCATTGTCATTAGATAGGTTTGTTGTCGTCCTAATACACACTTGCAAACGTGAGCAAAGTCCATCTCACTTAGTGTGTCCTTGGAGGCACAACGCCTAGGTTCACAGTCCACACTGTCACCTTGACTGGAACCTCTTCCTTCTAGGCTTACTCCTAGGAAGCCAAGGGGGGTAGACCCTAGTTACTATATATGATTTAACGTTTATGTTCTAGGAGTTGGTTTTAATTGATTAGAAGTTTGGGGGGAGTACTAACCTATGATGCAAAGGCAGCAATGCAAGATGCACAATTACTTATGTTAAGCAAACCCTTCCCTAAGTCAACTAAGACTAATGCCTAAGGTTGGGCAAAGGGGTCAACTATGTTCAAGGAGGTTGATTACAAAAGATTACAAAGATTACAAAATTACAACTACTCCACAACAAGATAGATACAAGTACTTACAACAATGAATGAAAGATATTACAAGATATAAATGAACAAGATTAATCAAGTGCTTAAATGTGAGAAAAGATGTTCAAGATATAAAGATCATTCACTTAAGGCCAAGCATGCCCCAATAGCACTTACTCTATTGGACTGCTTTTCAATGGCAACCACAAAGCACTCAAGATTCAACAAGATGATGCCTCCAAATGGGATGTGCTATCTCTTGTTGAATCACACCATAAAGAGCATTAACCAAAGATAATGAAGTACTTGAAGAACAAATGTTCAACAAAACTGAAAAGATCTAACACTTAGATACTTGAACCACAAGATTGCATGAGAGACAAAAAGATAAATGTGCTTGCAACTAGTGTCTAAACAACCATAAGATGTAACGAATGAGTGATTGCCTAAAAAACTAAGTGGTTAAGAGTTGTTTAAAAATTTTATAGATTTTAATTACCCTCCTAGCTAAGTGTCAAACCTTAATCCTCCTCCCCCTATTGCCAAATGGTTATTGGATGCTCAAGATAGTAAGGCAACGAGGCCCACCCTAGTTGTCACAGTCAGCCCAAAGAATGGAGTTTTTACGGAAAGGACACTCCTTTGTGCCTTGAGACCGTCCTCGGCCTTCACCTTCCATTGCCCTCCTCCATTCCTGTTTTAGATGGTGGATTTTAGGTGTCCTAGTTGGTCTAGTATATTGTATGACTTACGACTAAGTCTTAAGAAGTGTTTAAGAGTGTTTTGACAAAGTTTTAGGTGCCCAAAAACTGTGAATTATGCCCAAAACCGAAACTTAATTGACTGTGAAAGAGTGTTGCATATTATGAAATTGCAGCATGTAAACATATATTAAGCATGTAAAGAAGAGCTGAAAGCAAAGACCATTCACATCATCATCCACTTAACCATGTATACATGTAAACTTGAAAGAAAAAGTAAAGTGAAAAACAAGAACAGCTTGCCAATTATAACAGAAAATTGTTTTATGTGATCACCATTTAGCCATGTAATTTAATCCATTTAAAAGCATGCTAAGAAAATGAATATGACTTGTTGAAAAGAAAACTAAGATCTACACCATGTACATGTTTTACATCGGATTTAAAGTAATGGATGGCAAATGTCTTAAGAGATAAGTAAATTGCAGATTTAAAGGATTACTTCCAAAGCATATAAATCATGAGAGATTGCACTTGATAAAAACTAGAGCATGAAAGGAAACTATGCCTTGAGGGCTTAAGCTAAGATTAATGATGTGTGATGACTACTCTAGATAAAAACTAGAGCATGAAAGGAAACTATGCCTTGAGGGCTTAAGCTAAGATTAATGATGTGTGATGACTACTTTAGAGAATTTTAATCCATGAGCATAATAACCATCAACACATGATTACCTAGCCATACGATTTTGGGGATTTCTATCCCAAGGTGTAGGCAATTAGTTAAGCAAAACTTTGAAAAAGAACAAGAAAACCACTCACAATGGCACAAGGTGGAGGCAAGCCTACCAATGTTGTGCCAAAGAGGGTTGGAATGTAAAGACAAGTATTATTAGAGCAAGCTAGCCACACAACCTTGTCCTAATGACAAGTGGGGCAAGAAATAACAAATGCTGAAATAAATCTATGTCCTAGCCAAACGATATTGGGAGGTTGGCTGAGCCAATCTCTCTCCCAAGGTGTAGGCAACAATAACTTGCTGAAATAACTTACAAGAATAAAACAAAGATACAAGAGAATGCAAGCCTCAAGGGAACTTCCTGGGGGCTTGCTACAATGCTAGAATTTATAAGGAAAGAGGAGAGATTCGTTACCCCACTAATGGAGCAACTCTTGGGGTGTTGTGTGGCCGAATTTGGGCAGCATAACCCTTTGTACCTGGTAAGAACCTACAAAAACCAGCAAGCTATTACTTGCTGGAAATGCTACACAACACAAAAATGTTAAGAAAAATTTCTGGTTTTTACGCAGAAATTTTTCACATAAAATCTCCAAGTAAAAATGTGATTTATATGACCTATCTAAGATGGTTAGCTACTGAAAAATATGATGAAATAGAACAGAAAATCAAACTAAGCAAAGCATGGAGTTTAAAAGGGCTTTGAAGGAAGATTCCTTCTTGAGGCTATCCCAACAATCCCTTGAGGCAAACCTGCAAAACTCAAGCAATATGTGAGGTATACAAATAGATAACATGCATGAATAAGCTAACAATATGAAATACTTCACACCACTAACTACCCAACATGTATAGACCAGCAAGAATACTCTTTGCTAATCTACTCAAGTAAACTACTTTANTGGAGGCAAGCCTACCAATGTTGTGCCAAAGAGGGTTGGAATGTAAAGACAAGTATTATTAGAGCAAGCTAGCCACACAACCTTGTCCTAATGACAAGTGGGGCAAGAAATAACAAATGCTGAAATAAATCTATGTCCTAGCCAAACGATATTGGGAGGTTGGCTGAGCCAATCTCTCTCCCAAGGTGTAGGCAACAATAACTTGCTGAAATAACTTACAAGAATAAAACAAAGATACAAGAGAATGCAAGCCTCAAGGGAACTTCCTGGGGGCTTGCTACAATGCTAGAATTTATAAGGAAAGAGGAGAGATTCGTTACCCCACTAATGGAGCAACTCTTGGGGTGTTGTGTGGCCGAATTTGGGCAGCATAACCCTTTGTACCTGGTAAGAACCTACAAAAACCAGCAAGCTATTACTTGCTGGAAATGCTACACAACACAAAAATGTTAAGAAAAATTTCTGGTTTTTACGCAGAAATTTTTCACATAAAATCTCCAAGTAAAAATGTGATTTATATGACCTATCTAAGATGGTTAGCTACTGAAAAATATGATGAAATAGAACAGAAAATCAAACTAAGCAAAGCATGGAGTTTAAAAGGGCTTTGAAGGAAGATTCCTTCTTGAGGCTATCCCAACAATCCCTTGAGGCAAACCTGCAAAACTCAAGCAATATGTGAGGTATACAAATAGATAACATGCATGAATAAGCTAACAATATGAAATACTTCACACCACTAACTACCCAACATGTATAGACCAGCAAGAATACTCTTTGCTAATCTACTCAAGTAAACTACTTTAACAAAGATCTACTCAACACAACACCATATGCAAAAAAATGAACAATATCACCTCATATGTAAGAAGTCAATCAGAATACTCTTGATTACTCCAAATCCTCCAAAGCTTTATTAATCCAAATGGGAGAGTGTTGCAGCAACAAGTTGCTCCAAGACTCTCAAGAGAAAATGGGATGGAAGCAAAAGACAAAGAGCAAGAGAGATGGGGCGAAATTTCAGTAGAGTAACACTAGCTCAAAGAATGGTGATGAGAAGAGTGAGGAGAGGCTCTATTTATGTTTGGAGAGACAAACTCACCCCTCTTGGATGAGATCCAAGTGTCAAATAACAAGCCAAAGAGAGCATCCCAATGAGAGGGGCACACCACTTAGGGTTTGGGTGAGGATTGGTGATGTGGAATGTGAAGTGGAGTGTGGGACCAAGCTAAATGGAAAGGTGGTAGGCTAGGAAGGGCGCACTACTCATGGGAGGGGCCCACCCATCAATTAAATGGTGTTTCAAAGGTTTCTATGTGAAGAGGGGCACAAATCCCCCTAGGGGCGTCGGTGTTTTAGCAAGTGAGTGGGTGAGGGGGTATGTAAAGGGTTAGGATGTGGTTGGGTAGGTTAGGTGTCATCCCTCTTGCCTTTTATCCATCTTAACATTACCCCATTAACTCAAAATTACAAAAAATACATTTTGACTTAGCAATTAAAATTGTTGTTTTGATTGACTGATACTCCGGGTGGACAAATGCCTAGCAAAACTTGTCCGACTGAGCTGAAACTTGGTCCAAGGGTGTAGGGTATGCCTTTCCATTTCTTTTGAGCACAAATACCCCTAACAAAATTCCAAGGGCCTAGTTTTTACAATAATTGTTCAAAAACAATTACTTAATTAAATAATTAAACTTTCAGCCTTAGGAAAATTTAATTAATTTAATTAATTAAAAAAAACCTATCTAGACTCGACGAAATTCCACGAAACTTTCTAAGATGTCTTACATGGTCATTTACATCATTCCTAAACAATAGTTACCAGAAGATAACCCCATTAGAACGTCTTTCACCACTTTGGAGGAATTATTACTAGTGGGAGGGAAAAACTCAAGGGAAATTAATAAGGCTGAAAAGCCCAATTAATAAGCTGAGGATAAAAAACCCTCAATGAAAGGAACTCCCCTAATGAAGTAAATCCCAAGGTAACTGACGTAACTATGATCCATGCAGACCTATTACATTATTAACCCACGCAAGGGTGTGGAAATTCCAATTACAAAAACTTGTGTTGGAGGCATAAAATGCCCAGTAGAACCAAACAATCTTCGACATATTTGCATCTGATGATGCATATCTTCATGGCACATGGAGTTGACCTCCTAGTTGAATACGCGGTCAACAAGGTCTTTACTAGTATTTTCAATCTCTTTCTTATGAGCATTTTTATGTTGTTATTCTATTGTTGAAGCTCTTTTATTCGTTGTTGAAATTCACAAACTTTCGCATTTTAGCAGTGCAGTTCCCTTTGGGTTTGAACAGTTTCTTCATCTTTATTGATAAGGACTTTGTTCAATTTTCTTAATTTTTCTTCATATTTGGTGGCAACATATTGCACATCATCTATATCTTCTAATGAGGAAACTATTGTGCAAGATTTCACTATAAATTCCTACAGTGTAATTTTCTTCCTATTATGGGAAAATTTCACATATTTCCTTTCTAAATTCAAGGTCAAAGTGCCCAATGCTTCCACCCATGTTCGACCTAAAACGATGTCAATGTTTTCGCACATAGAGTATACCTCAAACTGGGTTTTGAACATATAATCACCAATGAATACTTGTAGATTTTTGAAGTCATTAAGTTTTTTTTCAAAATGTAGCTTCTCAATTATATTTGGCTTGAAGATTTGTAATTGATTAGCCTATTAATTGTCACTTTCTTCCAATCTAATAGTGATGATAACATGTTTTCTTTCAATAGCCCCTTTCACTTTTAATATAGAAAAAACACTTACCTTAAAATCAGTAGGGATAAAGCTTCTTCCTTTTTCAATAGGGAAATCCATGGTTACTATAACACTTCAAATACTATTCATGTTATACCAATAAACAATATCCATCCATTTTGGGGTGTTTACTCCAAACAAAGTTTGTAAAATAAATATGTTTCTAAATTATAGCCAAGATAAATATGAGATGCGTTGGTTTAGGAGTAGCATTATAAGCTTTGAACCCAAGAAGCTACAGTTCAATTCTCACAAGTGATTCCTTTCAAACTTAAATCTTCCTTTTCTCTTACACTTATTAAATATAGTATATACTTCTCTCTAATACAAAGAAATTTTGATCTTCTACACCCCTTTGTTCAAGCTTTAACCTTCTTTTTCTCTTATACTTGTTAAACATACTTCACTTGTAATACGGAGTGTTGACCGCCTATTCAGCTAGGGGTCAACTCACGTGCCGTGAAGATGCATCACTAGATGCAAATTTGATGAAGACAGTTTTGGTTCTACTTGGGTATCTGATACCCCAGCACAATTTTTTGTAAACGAAATTTCCGCACCCCTGCGTGGGTTAATAATGTAATAAGTCTGCATGGATCATAGTTAGATCAGGTACCTTGGATGTTTCCATTGGGGGAGTTCCTTTCACCGAAGGTTTTTTATCCTCAGGTTGTCGACCAGACAAGCTCCTGGCCGACTTCCCTTGAGTTTTTCCCTCCTCACATGCAATAATTTCCTCCAAAGTGGAGAAAGGCGCTCTGATGGTCTCATTTTTTGGTAACCTTTGTTTAGGAATGTTGTAAATGACCAT
>SNQJ01S0019605.1:100160-147135 GCA_010110895.2 Picea sitchensis
TCTGCCCGTGCCCCGATATCCTCGTTCTCCTCCTCACTCCCTGATTCCACTTCAATGTAGTGGATTTGCCCCTTTCCCATGCATCTATGCCCTGGGACCCAAGGGTCTCTACAAAAGAAGCAAAGCTTCTTCCTCATCAACTCCTGTCTCGTGTCATCATGCAGCTTGGGCTTACTCTTCCATTCCCTTTGAGGATTCTTCTAATCCTTGTCTCTATGTGGTACAAAAGGTTTGGTAAAGGTTTTGGGTTTCATCACTGACTCCCCCATGTCTCTCGTGCGCACAATGGCCTTCTGTAAGGTGTGAGGCTTGAAATCCTTAACCTGACCCCTCAATGGCTCTGTCAAAGCCTTGATGAAAAGCATCACCAATCTATGCTCTGATATATCGGATACGACCACCGCCTTTCGCTAGAACTCTAAGATGAAGGCCTCAACTGTGTAAGGTCTCTGAAGTGGAGCCATGGATCTCTCCATCAACCTCTCAGTGAACTCCAAGTATGAAGTAATGTTGTTGTGACCCAACATCACCAGTCCATGGTACCACCACTCGTGGGCCTCTCCCTCCAAGTGCAATGTGGCGAAGCTAATAGCTTTTGACTCTGTCATCGAGTTAAGCTTGAAGTACGTGTCAAGCTTCTGAACCCATGCCTGAGCTGAGCAATGTGATGATCCGTCGAAAGTAGGAATGTTCAGCTTTCCCACTTTCTTGATGAAATCCATGTTGTGAGTTTGCACGTTGCCTCTCTGTGCCTCCCGAGGTCTATTTCGATATTTGATCGAACGGTAGTCCATCATACTCATGTCAGCATGGAACTCCAGTCCTAGTGCCAAGTAGTCTCTCGTGTAGTCCCCGAACGGATACTGTGGCACCACCTGTCACTGACCCGGCTGTCCTCCTGCCTGCCCTGGCTATCCCAAAGGCTGTCCTATCTAGAACTATGGATATAAAGGTCGGGGAATCCTCCCAGACGATGTGTAAGCTCGGGCTGGTGAAGGGTTTGTACTAGTCCCTCCCTGAGATCCACTGGAGCCACTGGCCCCACCTCCCTGGTGTCCTCCTGAACCACTCGGTCGTCCTGCAGCATTGGCACCTATAGTGCTCATGCTATGTTGGAGCATCTGTGCACTAAGCTTCATCTGTTGTATGGATGTCAACAAGTCTCTCTGTCCCCTAGCTAGGTCACTCAACATGGCCTGTGTGCTGTCAAGATGTATCTCGGGGCCTTTCCCCCTACCCTTGGGTGTCTCACACCGGTCACCCATAGTCCTCTCTATCTCGGCCTCTATGTCTGAACTGATATGCTCTCCGTCCTCTATCTCTGCCTCTATATCTAACTAAGTGTGGAAGGGGGTGTAATCCCTTCGGTTTCTATCTCTCCTATCTCTACTATGATCTCTGTGGTACTGAATGTACTCATCCCCAATATGTCCTCGACCCTCTGGGTATTCTTCACCTGTTCCCGGAATCATGGGGTCATGAGAAGCAATTCTTCACAGGCTGGCAGGAAGAAGGTCTGATACCACTGAAATATCCATGATCTAGTTGATCTGGATATCTACTGTTGAACTACGATTTGGCTACTGAATCTGATAATCTGGGGGTTTCTGACTGCGTTTGAGTAACTGTGTGAAGATGCTCAGTTGTTTTTACATGTTTGTCCCAGTTTATTATGTGTTTAGCAGTGTAAATCAATACATGCGAAATAAGGACAACACCGCTCACTGATATATATATAATGCTGGAAAAAAGTAGGAAATACAATAAATACTGGAAGCAGATATGATAATCGTCAGTTAGATCTCATGGATCGTCACTGGAAACAAAATAACAGATAAGAAATACCCGTGACCAGAAGAACAGGTGCTAGTCTGTGCATGCACAGATAGATTGGCAAAAAGCAATCTAGCAGCTCACGGTAACTGCTGTAGAATCCGGAAAACTCGCACTGATGGCGATACCCATCGAAATGAGCTGGAAACAGTCTCAAAAGATGCGCCCTTGCCTCTAGACTGATCCTGACGACTGTCAGACTGAAGATCCGACCTTTGAAGCTTTAGATCTCACCCCCTGGGGGTTTGCGCACCTCCTGGACTCAATGAGTGCGCCCTAGTTATTCCACCAGCGGAATCTGACGATGTATAGCTCAAAACGATCGTCCTGATCTCCGTTGTAATGGGTCGGAAGGGTTTCCTCGGATCTGTCACAGAATGTCCCCTGGAACCCCAAATGTGCTTCCTCTGGAGCTAGGCCCTAAATGACTATTTTCCGCTTTCCGGAAGATTCCACAATCGAAAACTGACGACAGATGGCTCAATAGGTGCGCCCTGGCTAGCTCTCTAATGGGTCGAAAGGAATCGACCAAATCCTAACTGTCACAAGCGGCCACACAAACCCTCTCTCCAACACTTGCGCCCTCACTGGTTGAGCTACGCGATCATTGAACTAGACACTATGATGCGTGGTGAAATGCCTAGATTGTATCTCCGATAGGCTAGGGTGCGTCTCTCAACACCAAAACCAATCAATGGTGGTGGTTTCCTCTAGAAATCCACAAAACAACAAGGGGGTCGATTTCCTCCTCCTCTGCAAATATCTCAAGTTTCAACATCAAATCATAACATAATGAGGAATTAGGTCGAATTCCTCCCTTTATACTCTTCCCGATCTAATTCATCATTGACTTCACTTGAGCTAGGCGCTTTTCCTCCTAAGGTAAGTAATTAATTAATTAAGTCCCCCTTTAGCACCTTTTCGTTCTAATTCTTCGTTGACTTAGGCTTAAGTGACTTTTCCTATGCTTTTTGGCTTAATTCATCGTTTAGCCACCAAATCACCCTTATTTCTCCCTTTGTTCCCTTTTTGTGCCTGACTATAGTCTACGGGAACACATAGACTACTAAGTCACTCCCTGTTGGCCTACTCTTGGGAACGGGACATCACAAAGGCTAGCATCACCAAGACCTAACGCCTCAACAAGATGACCAAGAGCAACCAAAAATATCCTTCCCAGGTGTGGCGCACTCATCAAGATACCAAAAACCCAGAAATAGCAAAATTACCAAAACTACAGCCACAACTGCCTTGTGCGCACTGCAGAAGGAGCTATTTGACTATCCAAATGAAATGATCCAGTCCTGTATTTATACTAATTTGGGCACCTGTCTGGGACCAACTTCTTATTCTGGGTCTTCAAATTACTTTACTATTTTGTCTTTTACTGGTGGGGCCGACTTCTCTTCTTGGGTCTTCAATTTCTTCCTAGGGCTTCTGTAATGGTGTAGATGGGTCTTCTTGTACTTTCTTGTGGAGAATGACTTGCTCGAAGTTGCAAATCTTCAACACTTGCATCCTTAGAGAAGATGACATCACCTTCACATTGGCATCTTACATGCACACGTGTCACTTTTAGGAGGAAGTTTTGATGTATTAGCATGATTTTATTATGTTGGAGGCTATTTTGGAGGTCAGCCTAGACATATCCACCTTATATCATGGACATTTTACATTTTTAGGGGCTTTTGAGGGGTAAAGCGCTAGGGTTTCCTCATATAAAAGGCTAGCACTTCCCTCACTTGTAAATCTGAACACAGTTGTGGAGAATCACGTCTTTTACTTTTTTCTCATCATGGAGTACTTATGTGCACCTCTTGGAGAGTGATCTTGTGGATGTTTCTCTTGTTTTGGTGGATGATTCTTGTTCTAGGGTTTCTTCATGCATAGCAACTTGGCTAGTAAGTGTTCTTTCCAAGTATTTATGGTTTATTCATGGTTTTTTAAGTAGATGCTCTATCACATTGCTGATAAGTTGCATGTTATCTTGTTCTCCTTGGATAATTTTGTTTTGAAACCCTAGGAAGGCTTGTAATTGTGCATCCCCTTCCTTATTTTCATTCATCTTAAGCTTGTTGAAGCATATAAGGCCAAATTTAGGGATTGCGATTGTACATCCACCTAGCGTTGTCTTTATTGGTTAAATTCTAGAGTTTGTGATTGTACTACCTCTAGGGTTTGACCTATTTCCACCTTGATCTCTTGTTACGAGTCTTAGAAGATATACGACGACATCTAGGGCTTGTGATTATACATCCCCCTAGACTTATTTTCCTAACGGTTTAGACCTAAGCTTGTGATTGATCATTGTACAACCCTAGATTTTAATCCTTGGATTTTCTTTGCCTTTTAATCTCCTTTGAAGTTGTTGCATTGACTCCATATGCCCAAGGACTTAAGACGGCACTAGTCTTTCTCTTGTTTCAAGTGATCTAAACCCTAGTTCTAGCTCTCTCTCTCTCTCACAACGTCTTGTGTTAGTTTTAGGACTTTGCATTGCATCTTCATCATCCCTAGTCTAACACCTTGCATTTATTGTTTAGACCCATCATCTAACATCACTCATTGCAGCATTAATTGCATTTCCAGCCATTAGGGTTAGTCATCTTGTATTTATTTAACATAATTTCACACTATTCTTTCAGCAATCATTAGCTAATGGTTTGTTAGTCTTTTATTTAGCATACTTTCCATTGTAGTCTTGCTAATCTTAGGATTGTTTACTTGTTGCTGTTATAAACTTGTTATATGTTGAAGTATATCATCTTTTACTCAAGTTTCTTTACAGTCTTTTCTTTTCTTTTCATAGCTAGTGTTTCGGGGCAATTATTTTACTCTTTCAACTTGGTAATTGTCATTTATTGTCTTAGAACACCCCTTCACACACACACATTTAATTTGCTTTGTCTAATTCACTTTGACCTTTCCTTGAACCTTGACCTAGCTAGTAAAGTAACCAAGATAAGGGATCGTAGACTTGCTTAGCCTTGCTATAGGATCCTTTGAGGTTACTAGGGAAGCCTCCCTTGTGTTGGATCTCTATCCTTCACTAAAACGAGGGAAGTACTTGCTTAGGTGACTGATAAATACTTCCATATGTTACGCTTGTCAAGCATCTTGTGAAGGCTTTGTATAAGTGCTAGATTTTGTGATAACATAACTATGTATTTATGAATAATAAGACAAGAGGCTTGTAGATTAAATAATCATTAGGCAAGAAGCATGTAGATTAAAGAATCATTTCCTTATGTTCAATATGACTCTAATGATCATGGAATCACACTTCTAATCATGGGAGAACCCTAAACCCTAGGATTGTCCTCTTTTCGAGAGAACATGACATCCATCTAAGAGATTCTAGGGAATTGATGAGTTGAGATGATTGATAAACTTCTGAAATAGAGTTAGTATGTGAATATATGCATGAGATTAAGGACCTTAACCCTAAACCCTAGGAATGTCATCCTTTCGAGAGAACAAGACCTACATCTAAGAGATTCCAGGGAATTGATGAGTTGAAATGATTGATGAACTTCTGAAATAGAGTTAGTATGTAAATCATATGTTTATGCTTATTGTAATTTGGTTATGTTATCTATGCTTAAGTGTTACCATCTTGAAAAAGTATTATGTGGCAAATTGTGAAGTGTTGGTTCTAATTAAATTGAGAACTTCAACTTGATTTTCTTGTCTAGAGAAATACTGTCTGGACCTTGCATTTAAAGATTGAAAGATTGACCTTATGTTGACTAGTGTAATGCCAAACTCTACAGTACTTAAGAAGAAGGGTTTCTATGTTGTAAATGGTCTTAATGTGTTGTATTTTGATTTACATACCCCTGCCATTAATGAAATGTTAGACGAATAGATGATCTTTTGATAACAGGGAACAATGAAGCATATATTGCATCCATAAAGAAAGAATTGAAGAAGGGTTTTGAGATGATAGACATGGGACATCTTCACTACTACTTGGTATTGAAGTAACTTAGAATCCAAGATATATATTCATCTCCCAAAAGAAGTACATTGGAGAGTTGTTGAATAAATTTGGCATGGTTGATTGTAATCCTCTCTCTACTCCAATGTAGAAAAATTTGAAGCTAACATCAAAAGAAGGGAATGAATTTGAGGATGCAACTAAATATAGATAGCTTGTGGGGAGTCTCATCTACCTTACCACTACCAGACCAAATATTTCATTTGCAGTTGAGATCCTTTCTAGGTTCATGCAAAAACCTTGTGAAGGACATTGGTGTGCTACAAAGAGAGTTCTAAGGTACTTGAAGGGAACTCAAGAATTTGGGCTCGAATACTCTAAGGTGGAGGACTTCAAACTAGTTGGATGTACAAATTCAAACTTTGGTGGCGGTAAGGATAATGGAGTGTCTACTTTAGGATATCTCACGAGTCTTGGATCAGCAGCTATCTCTTGGAGATCATGCAAAAACAGTTTGTTCCGATAGATTCCACTACAAAGGCAGAGTATGTGGTTGTTGTAGAGGAAATAAAGGAGATTGTGTGGCTCAAAAAGGTACTAGAGGATTTGCAGGAGAAACATGTGAATGTTACTCCACTTTTGATTGACAACACTTCTACAATCAAGTTGGCCAAGAATCCTAGATTCCATGATTGAACAAAGCCCATCAACACGAAGTACCATCTGATTCAACATCATGTAGAGGCCAAGACCATTCATTCGATACATTGTTCCACAACTGAGCAATTGCAGACATCTCACCAAAGCGCTTAGAAGAGAAAAGTTTGAAAAGTTCAGAAAGATGCTTGGACTCACAAACACCCCTTCGGATTAAGGGGTGGAATGTTAGATACCTAATCCTAGGGATTATGGTGTTTTGTTAATATTATTATTATTCATTTAGGAGGAATATGAAGAGTCATTGGTGAATAGGAATAGTCATCAGACCTCTTGGAAGATGAAACCAAAGGTCGTATCTCAATGTATTTATATGTGGCTCACATTAATAAAATTCAAGCCTGGAGTTATTCAAGGCTTGCCACTAGGTAAAGCAAACAATTTTTTAGGCCACAAGGACCATCAGACATTTCAGTTTTTTGTATAAAACTATATCAATTCAAAGTCATGAGGATATTTTGAAATGTACAATAAAATGGTACCTTGGATTCAGCTCTAAGTGTTTTCTTGTATGTTATATGTAGTTTAAAGTTACTTTAAACATCAATAATGAGGTACATAACTTAATAAAAATATCATTTTTTCAGAGCAAGAAAAAAAAAAAGACACTAGCAGTAAGATGAAGTATGAACTTGATTGGTGATTAAGAGTAGGGTATTGTGGCTGTCAAAAGGTGGTGAAAATACAAAAAAAAATCCATTGATATGCAAACCACAGGAAGAATGTAAATACTATAAGGGAAGATCTAGCTCTTCTGCTACAAGTTTTGAGGATATTGCTCAACTAGGGATTGATCATTTTGAGGAAATTTATAAGGAAAAGAGTAGGGCTAATAATGTTGAGGTGATCAAAATGATATCTTCTTTTCCCAGTTTTGTGGGTGAAGAGGACAAAAGGTTTCAAATGATGAGCTTCAGGTGGTCATGCACAATTTTCAGAAGAACAAGAGTCCTAGTGCAGATGGGTGGACTGTTGAATTTTTTTGGGCTTTTATGAGGTTATTGAGGATGATTTGTTGAGGGTTACTGAAGAATCAAGATCATCTAAGAAAAGGTTGGTTGCCTTTTATGCTACTTTCTTTGCACTTACCCCTAAGTCAGATAATCCAAGGTTATTAGAGGAGTATAGACCCATCTCGTTATGCAATTGCATATACAAGATTATAGCCAAGATAATTCCTTTGAGGGTGAAAAAATTGCTATCCGATTCTATATCTAAGGAACAATTTGGTTTCTTATCGGGAAGGCAAATACACGAGGTAGTTGGTATGGCCGAAGAGGAGCTACATTCTATCAAGGTCAAGAAACTACCAACTATGGTGGTGAAATTGGATTTATCCAAGGCTTATGATCAGGCAAGTTGGTTGTATCTGAGATTGATGCTACTTCAGTTGGGGTTCTATGTTCATTTTGTTAACTGGGTAATGAACTATGTATCTTCTATGTCCTTTGTTGTCCTTATCAATGGCTCAACTTCAAGTTTTTTCAAGCCAGGTAGAGATCTCTAGTACGGGTGTCCTTTATCACCACTCATGTTCCTTATTGTAGCAAAGGGTTTGAGCAAGGCTCTTACTAAGGCTAGAAGAATAGGATATCTCAAAGATAAAGTTAGGAAGATCTATATATATGTCTCATCTTCTCTATGTTGATGGAATTCTTTTATTTTCTGATGGTTCGAGAAGAGATGCTTGAAAGATAAAAGAGATTTTAGATCTATATTGTTCTACTACAGGAATGAAGATTAATATGTCTAAATCATCTATCTCTTTCTTGGGGGTAAAAGAGGATGATATTAGGTCTTTTAATCATTTGTTTCATTTTCAGCAGATAGAGTTTCAGGATGGATTGAAGTATTTATGGTTTTATCTCAAAACAAATAAGTATGGGGTAAATGAACGGATTTGTCTTATAGCAAAGGTGGAAAAGAGGTTATATGTGTGGTAATAGGTCGTTGTCTAGGGGTGGGAGACTTCCCTTAGTTAAATCTATTTTTAGAAGCCATTCCAATCTATTGGATGTCATTAGCCTTTATTCCCAAGGGGGTCCTAGAAAGGATTAGGAGAATTAATTTCAGATTTTTATGGTTTGGGCATAGAGAGAAGGAGGGAATTCCTCTGGTCAAATGGCAGTCAATTGTTGTGCCAAAAGAGTTGGGTGGGTGGAGTCTCAAGAATATTCATTTGTTTTGGGAAAGCCTTGGCCACCAAATGTGTTTGGAAATTGATATCTAGTGAAGGTCTTTAGTATTAGGTTGTTACTCAAAAATATATAAAGCCTGATTCTGTGGAGGAACAGATTAGGAGTCCTTCGAAAAACATTCATAACCTTTCTATTATATGGAAGGCCATTGTTTTAGCCTTCCCCCTGATTGGAAAATGGCTTGTTTGGAAGGTGGGAAATGGAGGTATAGTGCATATTCGTGAAGATTCATGGGTTGGTAGTGGGGAAGGGTATAAGTTACTAGAAAATTTGCTTAATGTCTTCATCGGAATGGAATATTTTTCTTAAGGCAGGTAGCCTTTCCCAAGCTTGCTACCATTTGGAAGTGTTATCGCACAAACTGTAGGTTGGGAAAATCCCGACCCAATCCACGAGATGGCGATAACTGTGGGAGAGTCTATCCACTGTCACATTAGATAAACCCTCCCCTCACTTTAGTGAAGGAGAAATCCAACACAAGGGGGGAATCCCAGGTGACCTTAGGGGGATTGAGATGGAAAGTGTGGTAATGAAGGATGAAGCCCCTATAGGTCAAGTTGTGGAGAGATGGAAGGCTTGGGATGAAGTCTTGTTGATGAGGGAAGGTTTCCAAGAAGTAGTGTACCTGCAGAAAATTGTTGTACCTGCCCAAGACACGAGAAAAGACAAGTATACAAGCCAAGATATCTAATGAACAAGCAAGTGAAGCTTGTTGTCCTATATAGCAGCAGTAAACAATGATGTAATTCAGCAAGTCAATGATAATCAAAGTTGCTAAATAAGTCACTAAAAGTATAGTTAAAGATGCAAGAGATAAGCTAGCAATGACTAGTAGTCTAATATAACTCAAGTGAAATAAAGCAAGACTTTAGCAACAATATAGGGCTGTTCAAAGATGTTATTGCAGAGATATTATAACAGCCTTATGGCTGTAGCAAAAGATTGCTACAGCAGAAAATTCCAACCACCAAAAATTACAAGTAAACCACCCAAAAGATGCTAAATGACAAGTAGATTATTATGGCAGCTTTCTAGCAAATTCTAACAGTTGAAAAGAGAGCAAAAGTAAAAGTTTGAGAACAATTTGTTGCAGCCCTAATGGCTGTAGCTTTAATGTTATAACAGCAATAAGATATCCTTAGCCAAAGAGGATGCCCTAGTGGCTCAAGCAAGCTAGTAGAGCATAGAATTGATTCCACTTCAAACAATTTGAAAATCTCGTAAAATCACGTTACTCAATGCAAGCAATTTTATTTCTCCAATGCAAAAATCAGATTAGTGTCTTTTAAAATATGGGTAAATGGAGTCTTGGATATAAGAGTTGGATCTACAATATCCCTAGGGGTGTAAACCTTTTTACTCCCTAGGACATGCAAATCAAACTTAGGCAAATCTAGGAGGGTGTACGCCCTTGTACTCCTCCTAGCAACCTTGTCCCAAAATGACTTATCAACTAACAAATGAGATGAAGCTTGATGGAAGGTGTATGCATTTATACTCCTCCTAGGGTTTCAACCAATAACACTATGAAACAAGCAAGAAGAACTAACAAATTGCAGATTTTTCTTATCAATTCCAAGAGAGATGAAATATAAAACCCTAGTTCACCAAGCAAATTCCACCACAAAGCAAGAGAGTAAGCCTCCAAGAGGTGTGCACCACCTTAGCTCCACAATATACCAAGAGAGATCACCAAAAGAAATTTGCACAAGAGAGAGATATCCAAGTTGCCCAAAGAGGGCACAAATTTTAGCCAAGTATCTTCTCTAAATGGGAGAGCCATGATGAAAATGAAATAGAAATGATTCTTATTTATACAAATCCTCTAAAAGTGTTTGTCCACTTAACTTTAGGGTAAACCACAAAGTAAGGGGCCAACCACCCTTACTTTGCCCCTTTACAACTTTAAATTTGATTTTGCACATAAGAAAACCCTAAAAGAAGCATGACGTCACCCCTTTAGGGCAACGTTTTGGCACTTGGGGCAAGTCGTTGAGCTTGGAGGTGAAACGTAGGGTCTCCAAAGGCCTCCCTCTCATGCACTAGGGTCTCCTCCATCAAGCCAAGGCCTCTCTCTATCTAAAAGGTGCCAAGTGTCAAGTCAACCACACCACCACTCCAAAGTTCAAACCCTAGCCTTAGGGTGACATCAAGCCCTCCAAATGTGACATTTTGACCTCCAAAGGCAAAACGTTGGGCTTGTAGGGGCTAGGTGAGGTCATCCAAAGTATCTCTCAAGCCTCCAAAGGCTGTCATCCTCATCTGGTGTGCGGGCCATGGTATCCACCCTGTGGGCTTCATGCCCCAAGGAAGCCCAAGCTAGGCTTGTTCCTCCAAAATTGTCCACCAAGCAAAGTCTTGAGAAAATCAAATCAATAAAAGTAAATCAAATCAATAAAAGAGTCACCTAAGCATGTGCATCAAAAACCACCTCATCAAATTAAACAAGTGCTCAAAGACCCTATGCAACTTGCCAAGTTTAGGTATGGGAGGGTTGACAAAGTGACCTATTGGGTGAATCGTCCCCTAAGTCAAAGAGTGTTTCCCAGGTGGACCCCCTTCTAAGTCATGTGTAAAAGATGAAGTGGATGGGAGCAAGACTTTTGGGCATGGGGTTCATGACATACAAGGGATCGTAGTGTCTCATTTATGGGTGCCTTTGTAGAGGGTGTGTTGCACCTTCATTTTCAATGCATCATTTTTCCAAGCCCACTTATTGCCTTTTGTTTTTTAAGATGTTTCCAGGTTGAAGCCAAGGTAGGGCTTCTACCTAACCATGAAAAACATTGCCCACCTTGATTCTACCCTGGTCAGATTATTCTTCCCCAAGTTGAAGATGATGTGTGGGACTTATACCTAACCATGAAAAACATTGCCTACACACGCTCTCCCTTGGTTGGCATTTTTGCATTGTTATTTTTCACGGGTCCCATCAGTTTCTTATGAGAGACATTTCATTGTCCTTGGGATCCCTGGGCAAGCATCTAGAAGGTTTATGATTGGCTTTTATCTTTTTCCAGCGATAAACCTTTGGGCCTTCAGCCCCTTCTTCCCATGAAATGAGGGACAATCCCTTCTTGGATCAGTGCACCCGAAAATCCCAAAAGATAAGGAGGCGAGAGGATGAAGTGTGGAAAGTAGTAAGTATGATCGAGAATGGCACAATGACTTATCAAGGGGACCTCCCATAGCAAACATATGCCTAAGGGTGACCACTTACTAGGGCGCAATGTCAACCACCAAGGTGAAACAGGGCAAAGAGCATAACTTCCAAGCAGACGTTACATAATCAAAAGCAGCTTTAAATGCAACAAACTCAAATGCCTCAAATACCGAAATGACACTCACCATAATACCTGGCTTGTACCTCAAGGAGCAAGACCCAATGTCTTCCGGAAGCAAGTTGGTGTGGCGGATACCATCGTGATGAATCTAAGATATGTGGTGGTGAGGTGGGCCTTCGTTTGTGCAAGTGGACGTTCCCAGCCATCTGTCTCTCAGTACTCCATGTCTGCAACCTAAGGGCCTCAAGACATCATCTCCTTAGTTATCCCTAGGAAATGGGGATAACAAGAAGCATGAATGGAAATCAGCTAACATCATTGGCCTAAGAGGAAGAGCTGAGGTGGTTTGGGAACAATATGTTGCTAAACTTAGGACTAGCCATGTAAGGATCAAGGATGTTGAAGAGGAATTGATTTGGTCAAAAAATCATGCTAAAGGAATTTATACTCCTAAGGTGGGCTATAAGGTTTTATGTGAAATTGATAGGATGGAAGAACCTCGATGGTGGTGAAAATCCACCTGGAAATTCAAATGCCCTATAAAATATCACCTTTTCATGTGGCTTGCCATCAAAAACAAAGCACTCAGCTGGGATGTCCTACAGAAACGAAGTAGACATGGACCAAGCACATGTTCCTTGTGCAAGGAAAATGAGGAGTATAATCCACAATTTTATGACGTGTGCATACTCTATATAGGTCTGGAATGAAATGGAAGATCTCACAAACCTAAAGGATGTTTGGGTGGGGGTCTCAATTGAGGAAAGTTTAAAAAATTGGTGTTTAAATCCTGCTTTGAAAAGATTCAAAGCTCTTTCGGTGACTGTAGTCTAGGGTATATGGCTTGCTCGTAACAAATATATTTGAAGATAGGTACTGTTATCGCACAGTTTGTAGGAAAGGTCTAGGTAGCTTGAGTCAGGGCTTCAAACTGGCGTAACAGGAGCTTCCCCACCCACTATCACCTCGATGGGGAGCTCTTTCTATTTAGGATGGCTAGTCCAAGGGAGACATCCCTAGTAATCTGGGGTTCTGAGAGGGCTTAAAGTTTATAGGATCAAGATAAAGATTCCCTTTCACAGATTACTATCAAGAAGGAGATAGTCAAAGAAGATATTTCACTGGTAAGGGCACCTGTTTGCGAGACAAGACAAATAAAGCTAAAACGTGCTGCAGTGGTTAGTACTTCAAATATTAATGACTATCTTCAACATATATATATGAGCAATGATCAGATGTAATTATTGACGAAGTCAATGATTGCTAGACAAAGACAAATGACTTATATCACTTCTTCAATAAATACAAAATAGATATGGGCATTCAATGTATAAGATCAAATCCTTGTATTATATCACAATGCAATTCATATCATGAATCTGCTCACATAAATATTATTGTTGCGTCACAAGTGCAGAATTAGGGTGACGTCAGCCCTAATAATAGGTCAAAACTGAAAGACAATGAGTAGGACGTTTTATCAAATAAACTTATAGATGTGATCAACGACTCAAAGTCTATCAAATGGAGGTGACAATGTCAAAACGTTTTATGCCAAAACAAGAAATCAAACAAGTGTGACGTCACCTATAATGTTGTTGCTGTCACTATGACGTCAGCCCTAAATTAAGGTTAGTTTAAGAGACAAAGAAGTGGAGTGAATACGTTTTGCAAAAATAAACCAATGAAAAGACTCAACACTTCTATGCCAATCAAATGATGACCTAGCCGCAATTTTTAAACCACTCAAAGAGTTCAATAAAGGCATGACATCATCATATTAGGGGTTAGTTTACTGAGCTAGGGTTAGTTAGGGTTTCAAAATTAAAGAGTTTGGAAGAGTATTTAAGCACAAGAAACCTCAACGTTGTACTTCTACAGACTAGTGCCTTGGGTTAATGGAGTCAAATGGAGAGAAGCTGATGGCTTGGAGAAATTTAAACCCTAAGGACAAGAGGATTAGGTCTAATGATGTCACACTATGGCGAGGACCACTAAATCCAAAACCCTAAGAAGGCTTATTTAGGTGTAGCTAAGGGTAGGCCTAAGGCTCCTTATTCTTTCCTTAAGACTCTTTTTAGCCAAACGGCTGGCTTATAAACACAAATCTATGGCTGAAAGTGTTGTTCAAAGACAAGGATTTTAAAAACCCTAGAAGCAAACACTAGGAGTTGTAAAATAGAATTGGAGTGGGGCTCTTTCTCCAATTTATGTTCAAAACTAACTCAAGAAAAGAATGTCTAGTGTAGCTATGGCTGACAAACAACTCCTCTAAATCAA
Source organism: Picea sitchensis (assembly GCA_010110895.2). Classification (NCBI taxonomy): domain Eukaryota; kingdom Viridiplantae; phylum Streptophyta; class Pinopsida; order Pinales; family Pinaceae; genus Picea; species Picea sitchensis. Next base: position 114,413 of record SNQJ01S0019605.1, read on the forward strand.
ATGGCTATAAGCTTTACCATGGGGACATGAAGCCACAACCACACATTGTGTTGTGGCTCCTAGGGACATGATTAAGCAAATACCCAACAATGTAACCATACAGGTAGAGCATTACCTACAACCATTCAATAAAGTTTGCATGCAAAATGTATTTACAAATTCATGAAGAAGCATAATCAAACCCTGGTTGTAAAACCTTCCAATGATAAATAGCACCATACACAAGCCAAAGATAATCCTCCAAGTGTGGCGCTTCAAGCCAGGAACAAAGACCAACCAAGAAAAGACTAGAAAGTATCTCTCACAAAAGAGCAAGAGTTGTGTGTATCCCAAATGAGGGTAAAGCGTCCTCAATATATATGATCTCTATGACCTTTAATTAACAATTGGGTCGGCAGGCTCAAGGCTAACAGTTTATTATTCAATTATTTGTCACTTAAAATGCTAAAAATGTCAAAGTAAAGCTAAAAATGGAGCGTCAGGGCCCTAGAAGGAGGTGGCCCTTTTGGAACATGATCATCCAAGAAGGGCAAAGCGTTGGCCCTCTGGGGCTCACGCAGCTTGTGTCACCGTGCCAAACAGGTCTAGCCGCGCCCACATGCTCAGTCGTCCGGCCCTTACTGGTGGCATCCGATCACCAGACCATCATCCCATCTTGCAGGGGCTGATCCCCATGGGTCAAATCTATGCCAAAGTCCCAATGGGGTGTCCTTCTTCTTCTCTATGTAAGGGCTGAGTGCAACTCGTCCTGCGCCATCCCGTGGCCAACCATCGTGGGCTCCCACCGACCCCATGGAGGTCGAGCTAATCATCTCCCCATGTGCACCAATCCTGCAATTTTGCTCAAGTCGGGCATGGTCCTGCACATCAAGACTTCGCCCTCCAGGGGCTCATCGATCCCTAGATATCATCGCAATGTAAATCATATCTAGTCATTAAATTTATCAAACATATACATGAAATCCCCTAACAAATCATCTAAGAGCTCAAATACATTACGGATCTACTATACAAAGCTAAGGCAGCCAACAAGACCACCTATTGGGCTAATACCCACGAGGGAAATGGATAAGAAGTTTCCTCAAAGGATCATTCAAGCCATGTATCTGATGATATGGTTTAGGGATGTCGAATCACAGTAAGACCAAGAGTTTGGTGTGTTAATACGTGATTGCCTTTAGCTGGGAAGCGAGTTGTACAGATCATGGATGCATTTTTTCAAGCCCTTCTCGCCTTATCTTTCTTTATTTCTTTTTACTACAAGCTCGGCGAAGGGACCTTGCCTTAGCTTGGTGGCAATTTGTAATGATTACCACTAGTATCTTGTGAGAAATGAAAAGAATTTCGTGATAGAGACCCTTCCTTTAATGCATACAACTAAGGTGCCACCACAGTTTGGTGACGGATGATGCTTTTAATTTCATCTGCTAAATACCTATGAACATAATGGAGCGGCTAGGTGATGAGACCTCCCATCCCTCTTAGTTTAGGTCTTGCATTTATTTATTTAATCATTGTTCTTAGGGTCCCTTAGTTTATAATCGAGAGGCTTTTATTGCCCTCTCGGGGATCACCTGGGCGAAACATCTCTAGGTATTATTTCCTATGGATTTTATATTTACCAGCTGCTTTTACCCCGGGCCTTTAGCCCCTTCTTCCCACAAGACAAGATGTACCACGGAAGGTCATCCTAATGCTTGAGACTAGGGAATGGGATGGATGGCGAGGTATAAGATGAAAAGTGATGATAAGATGGTGGAGAGGCGGACGATGGTTCTGCAAACCCCTTGGTGGCTAACCAAAACCCATGAATAGGCTTGCTAGAAGTTGCCCCATCAATCACCCCAACAATGGTCAAGTGGATTAGTGTAGATCCAAGCGGTCATCTGAAATGAAAGAAACCACAATGCATATATAGAAGGTTATAATGATCCAAATATGACACATACCATGATACCTCGGGACCAATTACCTCATGGAGCAAGGAAGGCCCTCAATATGACACATACCATGATACCTCGGACCAATTACCTCATGGAGCAAGAGCCCTCTCTGATGCAAGCCCAGGCCGGTAGTGATGAAAGTTGGTACTGCTGACAGGACAAGTCTGGCTGAGAAGAAGAAAGATGGGCCCTCCAGGGCCATGCCTAAGTCACTCCTGCTCTCGGTATCCATGTCTAGGACCATGTGGGCCTCGAGACATGATCTCCTAGTTATCCCTAGATATCGGGGATAACAGGTACATTACTGTATTTCAGTGTGCAGTTCAGAGTAAATTAATTCTTGACATTTTCAACCAGATTTCCAAAGAAAAGCCCCAAAGGATGATTGCAGTTGAACAGATAGATAGAAGTGGTGCCTGGGCATATTTCGATGGGGCTTGCCAAGGTGATCCTCCTGTTTGTGGGGAAGGGGGGGTTCTTTTTTTGGGTGATTCTCATATTTTAAACTTTAAGGCAAGCTTAGGCAGAGGTACAAATAATTTGCTGAATTGACGGCCTTGAAATTACTTCTCTTTCTGCTAAAAAATGGATTCCAAACATCCAGATTTCTTGTGACCCCATGGTGGTTATTAAGTGGATGTGGGGAGTTAGTAATCTGGAAAATTATACGTTAAGGGCTATTGATGAAGAGGTTCAATTGTTCAAATCTATTTTAATGTTATCTCTTTCCATCATGTATACATAAAAAGGAATGGAGAAGCAAATGCTCTCTCCAAAGAAAGATTACAACTGGATCCAGGAGTTTGGCATGTTCAGGAGATTAGAGAGGATCAGTCCTATGAGTACTTTCACAATTCAGTTCTTTAATCTATTTTATGGTTGGCTGCTTTGGCAGCATTTCATATGTATCTTTAGCTTTTAGATGCTGGTTACACCAATAGGCATTCTTATTTTGGATATAGGATGGAGGGTGCTAGATTGGACAGTGGCAATACATCCAATAATTGTGTCTTCTTTTAATCTCCACGATCCAATAATTTAGCCATTCGATTGTTAATGGGAGTCGTCTAGTTGGCAAATGACCGATGTCTGTGCAGTTGGTGGATGGTGATCCCTATCAGCATTCACCATCTGCTATTGATGTGGATGTGCTAGTTAAGACATGGTCCATACAGTGATGCATTTCAGTTTTATGTATTAGAGGTATTGGGACATATTCTGGATATTATTGACAATTTTGATAGAGGATAGGAGTTATTTTTGGATCCCCTGGTGGATAACTTTTTGATGTAATATTTTGGATTGTTCTAAGGTTTTTGAGGAGTTAAATGTCGTATATGACTCTTTTGGTCATGTGATTCCTTTTGAGAGATCAAGGAATGCTTAGAGCATATATAGAATGTAATTCTCTTTCTTTATGAACGAAATTACAAGATTCTTTCCGAGGAAAAAAAAAAGATGAAGTACAAACCATAACCAACAAGCCCTTTTCCTACAAAATCCTGGATCAACAAAGATTCTTTGGCCACCAATGGCTGGGTCTTTCAGTAAGAGCATGGAACCTTCTGCTTCCAAAGTTGCCTAGCTATGCCTTAATCCTCATTTTTTCTGCATTGAACATAAACTGTCTGAAAGGCCAAACCTAGCAAGTCTGTGTTTGTTTACCAACTCCTTGTGAAGAACTTGCCAGCCAAGAACGTTTGAAGGTGCAAAAGGTGATCCAAAAAGTGTCGATCCTCTTCAACCATAATGACTCCTCATTTAGGAATACCAACAAGCATTCAACAAATGAGCAGTACTGAAGAGCAACCTAAACTAACTGTAAAGACAAGACGTTTACCGTTTAGTCATACTCTATATTGCCATATTAGACCCACCCTCTGCGGCCCTACTTTGTAACTATCATTTATGTCAATCATATTTTATCATTTCTAAGATGGCTAGATTGAACTAAGAAGCAATTTCCTGGAGATGTTCCTCCAAGACGGCCAATCACTATTCTCTAAGGCCTAAAGGTCATGCCAATTAAAACATATTGCGTAAACGCTACCCCTTTAGTCTAGGAAGTAAGCCCAGACAAACTCATGTGTGTAGAAATGTTAAGTGTCCTTGTCAAAGTCCCACCCATTTGCAACAACTAAAAGTTCCATCACAAGAATTTGGAAGGCACGGAAAGGTGTCTCTCAAAATCATATCAGCCACAGAAAAGTAACCTCTAATCCTAAAGTAGTTTTTGGCAATAACAATATAGTGCTAGATTAGAATTTGCCAAGTTATATCAGTACTAATTGATCTTACGATCCATTTCACTGCCAAAACCATGCCCTGAGTATGAATATCAACCAAACTTAACCACCCTTGTCTCCTTTAAGGGTACAAATATCCAAGCCACCGATGGAAGTCCCCTTACCCAACCTGATTTCCCCATAACATTTATTTATCTCTCTAACATAGTGTCATAGGCTTCATTGGGTAACCAACAAGAGGAATAATATGCATGCCCACTAACCAAGATGCGCGAACCTGCTGTCAGCTTACCAGCAAGAGAGATGTCTCGATTATACCATTTCTGAGTTTTGCATTCCACCTTCGACACTACCCAATCCCACATATCTTTGAAGGAACCTTGATACTGAAAGGATTCCCAAGGAATCAGACATTAACTCCTTTCTGCATCAAGGTCCATCTAGGATTGATCCACCCTACGAATTCATTTGAACCAATTAGCAAAACCTCAGTCTTATAATCACTAACATTAGCTCATAGATCTCTATATAGAAAGTTTCCAAACAATCTAAAGTGCTAGAAGCTAACTAAAGCGTTGTATATTAAGCATTTTTTGCCTATTTGATAACTGATTTCCTCCGATCTCCTATCACCCTGACAACCTAAATAAGATAGCCAGGCACAATTATTGGAATGATGCAGGAACATCCCTCGAGGTTAAAACAATCTTGCATGAATAAATCCAAAGGCCTAGGTCTTGCACCACAGAGTAAGTTTAAATTTTACAATGATTCCCCCCCAAAGGATTCAGACTATACAAAGATGGCAACATTGGTCTTTAGGAGGTTCAAAATGTGAAGGAACAATTGAAGCCTTTGATTGTTTCATTTAAAAGTCTCTAAAGTTCCTCGTTTTGGGAGGTTTTGAATGTAATGAGAAATTGGAAAGGCTTCAAATGAATTGTTCCCAATACCTCTAAAGGCTTTTGCTTTGAGAATCGGGTTCCAAAAGAATGAATACAAAGGTTTGTTCATTTGTTGACAAAGGGGCCAGAGTAACTTGGACCCGATAATCGACAACTGTCCACTTCTTAGGACCCACCTTTGACTCCACAATTCATTTGACAATGAGCTAAAGGAGTTTGGAATGATAAAGCACAAAGAAAATTCAAAAAAGTAAGTTTTGGAAAGGGAAGGCACGAAAGGAATCCAGAACAAGATGGAACAAAGGGAATTCTGAAAAGGAAAGACCAAAGGAACTCAAGACAGGGGAGAGTGAAGGAAATTCAAGGAAAGAAAGAATGAAGGGTCTGTGGTCTATCTCAACGCTTTTGGGGATGATTTACTTTGCATCATCCATGAAGCTCTTGAAGCCAATTTCAAATTGATGTCTGGCCTTCAACCACGTCAATGAAGACCCACGAATTCGAATTCATGCTTGCGGAGACTCCTAGTCATTGAATACACATATGATTCAACTATTGGTGGTCTAAATCCTAGTAGTTGAAATGAATGCAACTGTAGGCAGTTCAATAGCTCAAAGGTTGGAGCAGTTGTGGTGGTTCAAATTCCAAAAAGTTTGTATAAATTGTAATTATGAGAATAAATAAGGGATTTTGGTTCGATAGTTGTAGAAGTGTATGAAGAGAGAGTGATTTCCAGTTTATCACCTTGTGTGGTGTAAATGTAATGTGTTTGGCTTCATACCTGTTGAATAATATAGACCATGTTGTTCCAGATCATAAATTGTTGTGTGTTTTCTTTCTGGATTTAAACTGCTTCTGTGTTTGTTGTTGTACACTTTGATATTTGTAGCCCTTGTGCTTGCATCATGGAATCACATAAAGAAGCAAGGGGGGAGGGGCAACCTTGTCCATGGGGCTGCTAAAGTTGAATCATTGAAACCGACTAGCCATTCACATGTACCTTTACTAAAACCTTGGAGATCAAAATATTGATTGTTCAAAGAAATCTCAATCCGAAACCTATCTATGCAAGTATGTCAAAAATAAGATCCATCTCAATATTTCATATGCCTTACTAAAATCTGTCTTCAACAATGACACCATCTACCTTGTTTCTTTAGTCCAATCAATGGCCTCCCATGTTGAAACCAGGTGATCAAAACTAAACCTGCCTTTAAAAAGATGTGCTTGTTCAACTTGACAACCCTGGCAACTACTACTTCAAGCCTTCTTGCTAAAACCATAACAATGACCTTGTGGATGTCATTCAACAAGGAGATTGGTCTCAACTCTCTATCCCTCGATTTGATCTAAGTTCACCCATGTGGAGATTAGCAGTATAGTACTTGCATTAGTTTGTTTCCCCAACAAATTGAAGTCCAGAACTTCCACCCACATTCAAAAAAGATCCAAGCCATGGTTAAAATGTGAGTGCCTAACAAGCATGGAGTTATAATTTAGCCGTAAGCTTCATCAACTCAAAATCAAAACAAAAAAACTCCAAACTCTATGTCCCACGTGCCTTTATAAAATTCAACGAGTATCCCATCTCATCAAGAGACTCTCTATCTACATTGCCCATATAGCCACTTTTACTTCATCCAAGGTAAGCGAGCATTCAAGAGATTTCTAAGCCCTATATAGCATACAAGGAAACAATCAAAGGCCACCTTTCCTTCGCATTAATTCTCTCGAGAAATAGGAAAGATGAAGAATTTTTGTTATGAAAATGATACCAAAAGGACTACCTCATTTCATTCAAGTCCTATATGCACATTATGATTTGATAGTTAAGCTTACTGCACATTGAACAAGTTTCCTGAATCATTCCTACATACAACATTTACAAATTGACATTCCTAAGCCCTGTAGATTCCGTGTAGCTTTGCTCGAAGTAATAGCACCTCCTAATCCTACAGCTTAAGATTTTCCATTCTCCATTCAAGTTGAAATTATCCAGATCCATAATACAGCTTTTGCACATAATAGCATCATCAATTGAAGACAGAATGAATGAAAGTATTTAAACAACGATCCTGCTATACAATCTGTTGAAGACCACCCAATTCTCTCTCAACATAGAGAATAAATATGCCAGCATACAGGCTAGTATTTCACTTGTTGTATGGGCACCAATCGGCTAATAATAAACCAAATTTCTAAGGAGGAATGAACAACAATATCCCATGTCTTGCCAATTTGGGTCTCACTTGGGTGGTTAAGAGGATAAGTTGTTATCTTCCACGCCCAGGTTCAAATCCTGCTTGTGACATGTTTGCCTCTCATGGCCAATTGGGGCTGGGACAGTACCAACAATCTCACTCTTGCTTAAAGTACTTTAAGGTGGGACAAGTTGTTTCCAAACATTTTGTTGATTGGATCTAGCTTGGGCGATTAAGAGGAGAAGTTGTTATCCTCCCCGCCCAGGTTCAAACCATGCTTGTGACATGTTTACCCCTCACGTACTGATTGGCGCTAGCAAGGTACCAGCAATCTCACTCTTGTTTAAGTGCTCAACAGTGGGGCAAGATGTTTCCAAACATTTTGAGCCCAAAGAGTTAGCTCAACCAGTTGTGGCCAATGTTGCTAGGCATTTGGCTAGTTCCATGTCAAATCCCCCTAGGTTAGGCACACTAGTCCAAGCGGACAGGTTTACTAGGAATGTCATTCATGAATGTGGGGAAGCATCCCTTGGATTTCCCCGCAAGGTTTGTGGAAAAAAAACAGTATCTCATGCCTTGAAAAAATCCAACATTGGTCTTAAAACAAAAAACATGGTGCCATTCTCAAGGCAGCCAGCTTTTCTTGTTTGTAGCTAAGAATTATTTTCAATAATACAAATTGGGAGTGAGGGCAGGCTAAGAACTCCAGTATAAAGATATCCATTAGTGCGTAAGCTGATTGTATACCACCACTGATAAGCACAACCCATTCACAACAAAGAGATGAAAACTTTGATCACGTCTGGATTGTTTGCTATACCCTGGAAGCCAAAACTTTGATTAGAAAAACTTGTTCAACCACAGAAACGAGATCTTTACAAACCAACATCCTTTATTAATTTTTTATTTAAATTTAATTCTCAATATTGTCATTGTTAATTGTAAGTGAACCAAGTATTTCTCAAAAACATTCCAATACAACTTGGAGTGGTTGCCCTAAAGATAACGCAGGTTCAAATTTTGGGGGCTTGCTCCTGCGTGATGGTTGGCCGAATATGACCTTTACTACGTCTTAGTGGCCAATTCTGTATCAACCTATTATTTTGATAGCATTCCCACTTATAAGGGCAATCTATCCTCCGTTAGAACTAATAAAGGATAGCCCGCATTGTTTCCATCCATATATATATATATATATATAAGTGGCTCAATTCAGCTGATGAGGGTTATGTTATGACATAGAAAAGATAGGGTTGAGAGACTGAACTAATTATAACAGGCACCTTCTTTCAACACGGGCTATCCAAAAACAGAATGAAAAATCATTGTTTTGAGAAGATACCATCGATTTACTTCACAGAATTCACATGGAAATAAATTTTCAGCCTTAAACAGACATAGATGAGTTTCTGTGAAGAAAGTTTAACATAGCAATGTACCTGGGTGTTTTCCGAATTATCATATCTCTGGAATTGGCCATGAGATCGAGCCTTGCTGGCATCAAATAAAATCCCGCTGCCCAATTAGATGTATCATGGTGTTTTTTCCCTTCCGGAAGCTCTAGGTGGGAATTTATCTTGAGATGTACCTTCTAATTACCACGTGGCAGGCATCCACCAGTTTTAGTGTGACACATAAATGTCTTCATGCCCATGGTGTTAAGAAAAAACACGTCTCAGGTTCATTGTCTGTGCTTTTTGCACGAGGATTACTTCTAACACATCTTTTCTATTGCTGGTTCGCCGCAGAAAAGAAAGAAAGAAAATGATTTTAACGTTTACGAGGCTAATAATAGCCTATGGGACAGACCGCCTTACACATTGATTTATGTAGTTCAGCCCTTTTCGTGTTCAACTTGATGATGAGCTCCCCCAATTTCTCCATTGTCCCCTCGCTGAAAAGTTATTCCAAGAGCTAGCTGTCAAGATACTTATATAGTTGTCTCTACTGTCTTTGAAGGCTTTACACTCTAAAATGAAATGTTTTTATGTTTCCTGAAATGTTTTTATGTTTCTTGAAATGTTTTTATGTTTCCACTTTTCCGGAGGTGCATAACACACACACCCTTTCTTCCCAAGCTTCTTTTGGTCTTTTCCAACGCCCAGATTCACAACGGAGTTGATGGGAATCGGTTCTTAATTGAGCAATAAGCATTTTGGCTCTCCAAAATATATTGGCCCCTATGTACGCTTTTTTATGATGATTGTATGTGGGGTTAAACTCTTCAATATAATACTCTTTCTTTCTCCCGAGCCCTTTATCCCAAGTTCATTTGTGGAACCTATCAATAACAAAAGCCTTTATCTCTTTATTATTCGTAGGGCACATGTTCAAGTGGATATCCCATTTACTAAGCCATTTAATATTTTATCTCATCCAGGTCTTCTTTCTTTTGCACAATATGTCATTGAAGACGACCTTAGGCCATCAACTGTCTTCCATTTGCTCAATTTTTTTAGATGTCTTATGAGACGCACCATAGCAATTGTTTCAATAGGAGCAGCCCCCATTTCACTCAACATGGTATCATAAGGGACTGAACTTTTAATTTTAAACTTGTTTGTGATCAAGCATTTTTTAATCTTCTCAATTTGCTTCCATTGTAAGTCAGATGTGTTGCTAGCCCACACTTCACAACCATATAGAACCACCGAGATCACTAAAAGCCCAAAGAGAGTTTGCATAGTCTTCCAATCCCATAGCTCTGCTTCTCTGCACCTATTTTGAAAAGCATAGAACACTTTCCAACCTCCCAAAGTTCTTTTCTTTCTGCAACCTTCCCAACTTAGATTTTTGTTGAAGTCAATTCCAAGGTATTTGTAATCTGCCACTTCTTCAAGAGTGTTGCCTTCAAAGTAGAACTTATGTTGCTTGTGTTTTCTTTTGCTAGAAAAAATTACCACTTTCGTCTTGCTAGTATTGACTTGCATCCCCACTATACTACAAAAGCACTCAAGGGAAATTAAGTGTTCTTGCAACCCAAGAGCGAAGTTAGCAATCAGAATAAGGTCATCTGCATACAAAAGAAGTCTTATCACAAAATCACCCAAAAGAGCACCATCACCCTCCTGTGAGTTTAACCACTCTTCAAGTTTGTCAATATATAAGCCAAAAAGGGTAGGGGACAATGGGCACCCTTGCTTGACCCCAATATCGCTCCTAAAACTTTCGGAGATACCAGCTGACGTTCTGATTTTGACTTTAACCTCCTCATATAGCCTATGGACGGCTGCTCTAAGATGTATATGAACCCCAAGTTCCTCCAGTCTATTCCAAAGCTTATCTCTAGGGGCCATGTCAAAAGCTTTTTTGAAATTGACAAAGCAACAAAAGGCTTCCTCTTTTTTTCTCCCACACTTTTTCAATGATGTGCCTTAGAGTTATATCGTGATCAATCGTTGAGTGTTTAGGTCTGAAACCTGCTTGCCCTTTAGCACGCTTATCCCCTTCTTCCGCCCACTTGGTGATTCTATTTTCTAGCATACTTCCAAATAACTTCGCAAACAAGGGGTTTATCATTATGGTCCTATAGTTGGAGGGATTGTTTACATCCCCACTCTTGAAAAGTGGTATTGCTAGGCTCGTTGTCCAATCTGTAGGGAATCCCTGCTGAATGATGTTGTTGAAAATTTTCATAAAGTGAGGTGCAAGAGTTTTTAAACCCCACTTTAGATATTCTGCCTGGAGTTCAACTAATCTTTTGTTTTTCCAACACCCAACTTTTTGATACCCACCTCAATTTCTTGCACGGTGAAGAGCTTAGTAGTAGTGTTGACCAAGGGAGGGGGGTCCACCTTAGGATCTTGCTCATAAAGTTGCTTTGGATACTCGAACAATTGATAGGCTGTGATATTATTTTCAGTTTGTTTCTTTCTCGTTTGAAGTTCTTTCCAAAATAACTTGGGGTTATTTTTCCCTAAGAAGATTAATTCCTCCCTCCTTGAGATCATGAAATCAACTTTTTTCTTTCTTACAATTTGAAATCAGCAGTACATCGTAATCGTTTTGTCTTCATTTGTAGTTATAAATGCAGTAAGTTTATTTGAGAATTTCATCTTATATATCCATTTAATGGTTTTGCTATTTTTTTAAGGTTTAATGGTTTGTGGAATATTATAATTCCTAACAAGGAGTATCAAGGCCCAATAACACAAGAAGTCAATAAGTAACTATTGTTATGGCCAAAGCAAGTTATGAGACAATCTTCCTCGTGTGGGCTCTAACCATTCTAAATCAAAGATATACTTATGTATGCATGATATAAGTACTATCAATTCAGCTTCATCTCTAACATTTTGGCACTTGTATAAAAATATGAATTTAACCATAGGTATGATTTCATAAACTAGCATACCCTCGAAGCAATGGAATTGGAACATCGAAGTGAATTAGGGTGGTTATGTTGTTTAAAGATTGGGGGATTTTGTTTTGGATGGAAAATGAATATTTTAAGAGGTCTTCTAGCAAGGATAACATGAGTGGACTTATGATGTGAGGATGTGATGTCGGAGGTCGTGAAATACCCATTCATCAGTAAATCAACATCAATTGGTGATTCTAATATCCCAAAGACTTTTGGAATATAAGGAAATGAAGGGTTGTTCTTATGTATCAAAGGATTTTCATTGGTTATTGGTACAATTCAATTAGAGGCTAGGAACCATTGGTTCATATGAGATCCACAGTTCAAAGTGCATGAGAGGATCATCGTCTCAACAATTTGTAGTCGTTTATTAGATGTTACTCCCAAGTTGATAAAATATTATATGGGTGAGAGATACTATGGGGTAAGTTTATGACAAAGAGCGAGGTGTGGAATGGTTGGAAGATTATAGTTGATGTTGACATACACATGCTTGTTATAAGCGCAGTGGAAATAACATAATGAGTTTTTGGGCATCATCCAAGTGATTGAAAATAGTTGAGGAATCATTTATAATGTATGATATTAGTACACCCATTTTATTTTATTTTCAAAGCTAGATAACAAATATTAAAAGTTCATTGATGCATGTTGTAGTTTCTTTAACAATTTCAAAACGAATTTTTGTATAATATGATAAAAATATTAAAAATATTTAATTTATAGTGAAGGGATAACATTCTAGTTTTTATTTTCCAAGAACAAAAAACTTTATATTTGATATTTCAAATTAGAAATAAAAATACACATTAGCATAGCCTCTCTATTGTTGTCCAAAATTCAAAAAAGTCTACAACCTACCCAACTTCTACTTATTACAATCATCAAAGAAATATGACAAGTCCATGTGTAAGACTTCATGCCTCAATTTTTTAGAACAACAAAAAAGACCCATATTGACACATGGAAACACTCTCAACAATCTATTGCTTAGCATCTTATACCATATCAAAATATTGCATATTCAAAAGAGAGTTCTTCCCCCCTGAATACTTGCACAACCAATGATCCTTCCCACAAAGAGAGAGCAACCTTAGAAAGAGAGACTCATTTTGGGTAGAATTCCCTGAAAAGGGTAACATTCTAGTTTATCTAGAGACGATCAATAACTCGCAACTATAAAACCCCTTTATTATCTCTTACTCCCCTGTCACCGCCCCATCCCATAAAGGAAACATCTTAGGGTCAAGTAGTCACCGACCTTGACAAAACTAAACTATGAATATCTAGCTATACCATTTTAAAGCACTCTTGAAACTTATTAGATTTCTTATTCAAAACTGTAAAATTTAGTTGACTCGGTAACATATCAAGTTGTTCAAGACCCTTGCATTGCACTACGATCAACAGTAGATTGAGTTTATCTAAAGTCTAAACTTGATGGGCAATTTGTTTCCATGTATCTACTTGTTTAACTTCACCAATCATCTAATCCTTCACTATTAAGTTTATAGATATTGCAAATGAAGATGAATGCTTATAAGACAATCAATTATAGAGATGAAAGAATGAATGATTGAAAATATTGTGTTTATTGACTAATGATTTAGAATGAGTATGTGAATACATGTCTTGAATACCCTGAAATCACATCTTTGTAGGTTCTAATGTTGTTGCAGAGCCAACTACCATAAAGTCCTTAGCATTGAACTTTGTCTAGGGTCCATTTGTATAAAAAATTCAAGAAAACAAAAAGAGACGCAAATGACTTAATTATGAGCTTATTTCAATAGTTATGTCAAGGTTCCATTGATTAGTTATGGGGAAGCTTTGTACACATGTGAATTGGAAGAAGTTATATGTGAACAATTTGTTGAATTTGGAAGGTCGTGCCTATCATTCTATTTTTTATTTTTGAATATTGTAACGTCCAGGCTATTTCAATGCTTCTTCCTTGTGTTTGGAGTGCAATTTGCTTTTAAAAGGAATTTAGTCCATGACAGATAGTGATCGAATAGATGCTTTTGAATCTAATGGTAATATCATGTAGATTGATAGACATTTTAATAATTTAATCATTCATAGAGCTAGAACAATAAGTGTTTATGGATTTCTCTCATAACAATTTAAGCCTTATTGGTTGCCTAAATTACAAAGTGTGCACAAGATTACATCTAACTATCATTTCAAGGTACACCCACCCATGCTTATTAACCCAAAATATATTATTGTTATTATTATTATATATTTACTTCCTCTCAAGTTGTGCAACCTATTGTGACAAGTGTATAACACCTTATACATGACAATCTAATGTCAAGTTTTGATAGGTGATATGTTCCCTGGTTGGTTTGTTAGTGTATTCCTTATGTCCATCGCTATGCTTTATAACCCTTGAGTAGTTGTGCAAAATAGGATCCACGGATTCTTGTAATGGAAGGAAGTCAGTTGGAGGGTTTCAATGCTTTAGGGACCATGATGGAAATCGTGGCTATGCCAAACATCCGGTGATCATCGAAACATTGTTCTAGCATTTTTTTAAACTTTGTCACAGAGCTTCTCGGCCTTACATGTCATTTGGATTATCTATAAAGTAGAATCCTACAATGTGAGTTTGAATCCAAGAGAGATTACGAGCATAGAAGTTTAAAGAAAGAGACAGAGGTTTGAGTGCATTGAAAACCTATTTGACCATGAATTCCTTCTCAATTCCAACATATCTACCCATACATTGGGAGTAGGTGATGAAAAGTTGTTCATAGTTCATTGTATTTGTCAAAATGTTGCAACACCTCTGTTTCCCCAACTTGTAATTAATCGTTAATTAGGATTACCATGATGTGGCATGGGAACATTGTAAATGTATCATTGTTTAATTATCAATAACTGACTGTGGGGGTGAAGCCTTGAAAGTACTAGCCATGATATCACTAGAGGAAAGAATGTGAGAATGATAAGAGAACAGTTAATAAGAAAAGGATCAGTGGTTGAACCCTCAACCACCCCCATGAATAGAAGCATGGTCTAGTTGTGGAAGGTCAGCCCGAAGTACCACAAGGTCCGACAAACCCAGAATGACCTGAGTTTCCTTTTGACAGGAGGAAACATGATAGGAGGGATGTGCGTGCAAGGCACATAAAAGGATATGAAGAGAAGAGTGGAGAATGAGAGGAACATTGGAGCAGCAGAGAACGAGCCAAAGGCCACGAGCTTGATGCAAAGAAAGCATCTGAAAAACCTCGACGAGGCCATGATAGAGAGAGAGATCTCTGAGAGTATGCATAGAACGAGACCTAAGCAGAAGGCTGCGAGCTTGATGTTGAGGAAGCATTTGATAAACCTCACAGAAGATGCGAAAGAGAAAGGATCAATGAGAATTGGCATAAATTCCTTGGTGATATCATGGCTTGGCACGGGGTGGCCAAAGTGCTAAGAATGAATGCCTCTAAGCCTATGGTTGGGTGGAAGGATGAACACCCACAGTCAGTTAGTTGGCTACAACCTGTAATAGATAAGTATTCTCATATATTATGTATTTAAGCGGTAACTGTGGATTAAAGTTGGATATCCTATGAATGTTGTAGGGATGTGCATGTTTGTTCAATGGTTATATTGTATCCCTCTAATTCTGCCTAAATGTATATTTAAGAAAATAAGGAATTCTTTGACTTGTACACGTAAATGCCTGAGCCCCGTGGTGGCTCAAGTTAAAATAAATGAACTGTGGATTTGTTGACCTTGGGGCATAGCCTCACGTGTGCATGCCGACACTCCCATTCGTTCTGAAGGAAGGAGTTAGTTAAGCTCGGGAGAGGTAGTGCATGTATGTACAGATTCTCTGCGAGGTGGGCAGAGATCGAGAAACCCCTTTAAATTCTAGAGTTGCTAAATGAGCGCAAGGGGTGTGCAGAGGATTTCTCTAAGTGTTAAGTTTAGGAGAATTAGCGCAAAATACCTAAGTACTTAAGGAACTAACAAAGCTTAGGTAGGATAGCGAGATTTAGGTCCCGAAAGGAG
The DNA here is from genome assembly GCA_010110895.2 of Picea sitchensis. NCBI lineage: Eukaryota > Viridiplantae > Streptophyta > Pinopsida > Pinales > Pinaceae > Picea > Picea sitchensis. The sequence goes on from SNQJ01S0019605.1 coordinate 130,088, forward strand.
AGATCCTTTCGTTTGGAAGACGAATGGATGAGATTAGTTCGGGAGAAGTCAAAGTTCTTCATGATCGTCGGATCTGGAGAAATAAAGCGGGTGTTAACCCTTAGAACCCTTCGGACTTCGCGGGTCCGACAAATTGAGCATATTCGTTGTACGGGAGGAAAATCCCCCCCAAGTCCCGAAGTTAATCTGGGTTGTAGATCTGAGGATGCTCGGGAACTATCCCGTCCGTTGGATCTACGATAGAGTCAACCCGATGTTGACCACTTCGGGAGGATGGAGGATTGGTAACACCAAAACCCCTGAAGTCCTAAAGTCCAAAAGTTAATCTTGGCTGTAGATCTGAGGATTCCCGGGGACTATCTTGACCGTCAGATTTACGATATAGTCAGCCTGGCGTTGACCACTTTGGGAGGATAGAGGTTTGGTAATGCCAAAACCCCCGAAGTCTTGAAGTCCTGAAGTTAATGTGGACCGTGGATCTAAGGATCTTTTGGGATCCCTCATGATTGTTCGATCGAGGGGACATGTGTATTACGTCAAGTTCGTGTGGGGGCCCATGTGTCAAGTGACGATGTTGTCAGGTGTCCCTCTCAGAGTGGCACACACTGGGACCCAAGGGACCCTTGAATGGAAGTTACGAGCCATAGATCTCTGGGTCACGTAGATACTCTCAGACTATCAGATTGAGGTTGTGGTCAGCCCGACGTTGACCAACTATAGGAGAAAAGAGGAGTTTTCATCGCAAAACTCCCGAAGAGCCGGGAGTCAAAGCAGATCTGAGCCATCCAAGCCAAAGGGACAAGTGTCGTCAGATCCTGCACTCTGGAGAGAAGTCACTGCGGGAGAATCGAAGTGTGAAGGCACGAGGATTTTCGAAGGCCAGAGTCCTGAATTCATCCCAGTCATCTGTTGGAAGGGGCGCATGGCAGAAGATCTACCATTTTAGAGGAATGTTACTCCGGAAGAAAAGGGAGTGTGTTGAACAAGAACTCCTGAAGGCTGGAGAGTCAGAGTTCACCTTAACTGTGCATTGGAATAAAACACGTGGCGCTCGATTTGTAACTACGGGTACTGAGCACTTCGGAGGAAAGAGAGAAGCGTTGACTGCAAGTCACCCGAAGTGGGGTAAAGGATAGATATCGACTGTTGATCGGGGAAAACACGTGGCATTCGATCTGTAACTCCAGGTACAGAGTACTTCGGAGGAAAAAGACTTTGGAGTGTTTGAAACTTCCGAACGTCGAAGTCCCGAAGTAGATCACAGTCGTCGATCACGAGGGATGCATGGTACTCGATCTGTAACTCCGGGTACAGAGTACTTCGGAGGAAAAAGGGTTTGGAGTGTTCAAAACTCTCGAACATCGAAGTCCCAAAGTAGATCATAATCGTCGATCATGAGGGACGCGTGGCGCTCGATCTGTAACTCTGGGTACAAAGTACTTCGGGGAGAAAAGCCTTTAGAGCATTTGAAACACCCGAACGCCTAAGTCCTGAATTCAATTAGGGTCATCAAAATATTTGAGGACACACGACATCGGATTGTGAATTTCGAAGATTTGCCACTCCGGAGGATTCCCACGGTGGTTGTCTTGGCGCATGTTGTCTTGGCGTATGGTCATAGCCTGCAGTCATATGCGAGTATAGATGGATGGAAGAACCCGAAGAACTTGGGAGAGGCTACCTGCCAGCTCTGAGCTCGGTTCAGAGCATGAAGACCATGGTTGGAAAGCTCTGGAAGAGCATAATGGGATAGAAACCCCGAATGGGGGTTTTGATTCTCCTAAGAAGAGAAAAATTTTGATGCCCCCACCATGGGTGTGTTACAAATGTCTTCCCACAAAACAAACTTTGAGTGTTCTCTATGGCTAGAGGTGACTAAGGTTCCTCCCCCTATCACCATAAAGGCTAAGACTAATTGAAGCTTCAGTGACCAAGCATAAGATTGATTCCCTCATGTATACACATTGTATTCTTGAAGGTGGTAGCAAAATTTGATTATTTATATAATAATAAACTTTTATAATTTATTTATTTTTAAATAGAGAAAAAGATCAAAAGTATATTTTTATTATGTATTGATCTTACACAAAAATTATTAAATCCCATAAAACTTCGCTAAATTTTTTAATATGGTTTTATTACAAGATCTTTTCCAACGTGGATTTTCCAAAGTTTAAAAGCAATATGTGATTAAGTTAGAGGCGGCAATTTTGGATTTCAAAGGTTGATGTTTAAGGATTTTTTATGAAGAAATAAAGTTATAGAAATTTTGTCCTTGAATGGATCTCAACGATCCATGTAAAGTTCATGTGAAGAGTGAGCTTTGGACAAGATTTTAGAGAGATGATGGTGCAACTTTGTTGCATATTTTATATGATGGAAAAGAACGAACACTCATGTGTTGCCATGTGTGTATGGATTTCCCATGGAATGGGTGGGTTGGAGACATGTTGAGTTAATACTTACTGTGTTGATTTTCTTGCATCAATAGAGAGATGATAATGATGCATAGAGATGAAGATGGTTTTGTTAGCGAATTAATGGCATATTCTTCTAGTGCACATTCTAACAAGATATGGGTTTTGTACAACAAAAACGTTAAAAATGGATGATTGCTATAGCAAGCCATCCTAGTAATCAGTACAACATTATCTTTGTGGATGTTTCCAATAGTTGCACTCTCTTTTATCTAAAATTGGGTAGTGGGTTTTCCGTGCATTGCCCTTGTCATTCATAGTGTTGACTCAAAAGTTCAAGGATCATTTATTGCTAAATAATGAATAATCTCTCTGTAGCTATGATGACAAATCATGTAAGTGATCGTTTATCGCTAAATAATGAATCATCTCTCCGTAGCTATGATGACAAATCATGTAAGAATTCCATGTATTAGATGTCATTTAATATATAAATGTTTATTTGTCAAATTTTCATAATTGAATGGTTACTTAGCATAATGAAATACTATTGTGATTTTTTTTATAGTTAATTTAAATTTGATTTTTGACGCATACTTTACATGCTTAAAAAAACAAATTACAACGTACAAATGTCGTAATGATAGTCCATGTCATCAAATGAGAAAAGCAGTGACCTTGGTATGGTCTTCATTCTCTCACTTAACAGAGTGTTAATTATGTCGAAGACATGTATATAGGAAGAGTTTTGCCTAAAACTTGTCAACAATTCAAAACTTATCAACCAACCAATACCACCTGACGTTAATACCACCTGCCACATCATGTATCCACCCATGCTTATCTCTTTGTTGTTAGTATTTTGATAAGCTCATCTTTGTTGCTACCACCTCCAATGGACTATCTTTGTCATCTTACAAACCTGCCCTTGCATTAACTAGTACGAGCTCCTGTCCAAACCCCACCTTGTTCTATAAGTGAAAATAAAACAAAGGGTACAAGTTGGCATGAACATGGATTTCCCAAGATTATCTGGAGACTGTACCAACAGCTATAGGAAGCAATTGAACGAATATTGTGATTCAAAGAAGGTAAAATCAAAATTCGTCGATTTTGTTGAATCTTATTATTAGATTGATCTCAACATGGTTGCTCTTTTTCAAAATTTGTATAACTTTATGTTGGATGTAATTCAAAATCAAAATAAACTAAAATGAGAAAGGAAAAACTTGTCTTTAATTCTTTTGCATATTTAACAAATTTATTAGCGAAACAAAATATTTGTTATGGACACATTCATCGTTACATTTTCATTAGACTTTAAACATGATAAAACCATTCTCAAAAGTAAAATCATTATCCATCCTTCGATTCCATTATGAATTAAGGAAGAATCACGGTTAGATATTGTCTCGTTATGCCTGCTCTTCACTTACATCATCGGTAACAATTCACTGATTTTTTTATGCCTAAAATGAACTTTGATCCATGCGAAACTCAGATTACCTCTAAAAATTTGACCGGATTCAGGTCCATTTTTTTGCCTAAAAAATGGGTTAACCTACTCCTATTTATTTGGAGTATTAAATTATAACTTTTTCTCTGCAATATCTTACGGTTATAAATTTTTAAGTAGGATCTTATCATTTTAGTATTTTGGATAAGATTTAAAATATTTAATTTAAAAATTAAAACATCAAATTCTTAAAAATCTCAGCCTCATCATTACTTTAATTTTGAATTTAATGCCATCGTCCTTGTAATAAATACGAACTGATAATCCTATTTTTAATATTGGGAGAGGATGGAGTCGTACAAAATCCCACTTGAAGTCTGTCTCGGGCATTTAATGTGGCCTTAAAAACTAAGTTTGGAGTGAGAGGCGACCTCTAGATCAGAGTCATTTTTGGGGAGGATATCGCAATCGGTTAGCATGCATCAATAATGCTTATCTACATCGATGAAACTTGGCTAACTCATTATGTACGAATCTTATCACACACACACATACTTCAATTGTTTCAATATAAGTTAAGTACAATTTTGGATGGTGATATAGATCAACTTAATTCAGTTTTAAAATGAATATTTTTTTGTTATATAAATAGACTAGCATACTCCTTAAACGGGAGAATGGTAATGTCGAAGTAAATGGGCATTGGGTACTGAGAAATGGAAACGGAGTAAGACCTAATAGTGCTTCTCATTGACTAAGAGCTCATCTTCCTTGCACCTCCTAGTACTGTTTAAGAGGGTGGGGTAAAATTTCCTTTTAAACCCTAGTTCAACAAATCATAAAGACACAGTTTCTAACTCCTAAACAAAAAGGGCTTAAATTGCATCAATTCTTTTTCATTCACCTAACTTCATAAAACTAAGTAAAGATTTTAGTTTTTTATTAGTTCTATAAGGCAACTGTAACACCCTGTTTCCCACAGCTTGTAATTAATCATAAAATAGGATTACCATGTTGTGGCATGGGAACGATCTAAATGTATTATTGTTTGAGTTGTCAAAAACTGATTGTGGGTGAGAAGCCTTGAAAGTACTGGCCATGATATCACTAGAGGAAGAATGTGAAAACTATACGAGAGGGTTCATTATACCAAATAACCCCAAATTTCCCTTGATGAGGATGACAAACCTCCTTCGGATCCCAAGGAGAGAAATCAGTTAATGAAGAAAGGAACAGTGGTTGAATTATCAACCACCCTCATGAATGGAAGCATGGTCGAACTGTTGAATGTCAGCTCGAAGTACCAAAGAGACCTGTAGACTCGAGTTTCCTTCTGATAGAAGGAACGTGATGGGTCAGGAACCTTCCAAAAAAATAAGGAAGGTAATATAGATACACACGGACAACCAAAGAAGAGACACGAGACGAGAGCACAAGCTCGTAAGGGAGATGTGCGGAGCTCTCTAGGGGATAATGAATAGAAGTTTGTGAGCTTGATGCTGAGTGAGCATCTGATAAACCTCGTCGAGGCCATAACAAAGAGAAATATCTGAAAGTTGCAGAGAACATAACCCGAGCAGAAGATGAATAGAGAAAGAATCCTTGAGAATTGCAAGAGTTTCCTGGTGATATCATGGCTTGGCACGGGGGTGGCCAAAGTGATAAGAATGAATTCCTCTGAGCCTATGGTAGGGTGGAAGGATGAACATCCACAGTCAGTTAGTTGGCTACCACTTGTAATAGATAAGTAATCACATATCTTGTGTATTTAAGTGGTATTGTGAGTTAAAGTTGGATATCCTATGAATGTTGCAGGGATGGTTATGTTTGCTTAATGATTTATACTGTATTTCCTTCTTATGTATCTACCTAAATGTGAAATTAGGAAAGTAGGAAATCATATGGATAGGACATGTTTTATACTCATAAATGCTTGCATCTTGTGGTGGCTTAAGCTGGAGTCACGAACTATATGTTTGTCGACCTTGGACACGGTTTCATGAATGCATGTCGACCCTTCTAATCGTTCTGAGTCCAATGAAGGACGGAGTCCATTACGCTCAGGAGAGGTAGTGTAGATATGCACAGGCTCTCTACGAGGCAAGAAGAAACCAAGAACCACTTAAGTTCTAGACTTGATGAATGAGTGCAAGGGGTACGCAGAAATTACTCTAAGTGTTAAGTCCAGTAGAAAGAGTGTAACGCTCTTAGGTCCTTCATAACTGACGAAGCTCAGTAATGATAGCAAGATTCAAGTATCGGAAGGAAATATCCTTTCGATTGGAAGATGAATGAACGAGATCCGTTCGGGAGGATACAAGGTCTGTCACGATCGTTAGATTTGAAGAAGGAGAGTAGATGTTAACGCCTCAATTCCTTCAGTCTTCATAAGTTCGACGAATGTTGGTAATCATCATGAAGGGGACGGATTCTTTGAAATCCGAAACCCGAAGTCGTGATGAAATCTGGACCGTAGATCCAAGGATCTATCAGGACCCTCCTTAACCATCGGATTGGCGATATCGGAGTCCACACATCGGGAGAATTGCACGTTGGCGCGACTAAACTTTTGAAACCCGAAGTTGCGCTGAAATCTGAACTGTAGATCAAAGGATCTATCGGGACCCTCCTTGACCGTCGGATTGGCAATATCGGAGTCCGTACATCGGGAGAATCACATCTTGGCGCAACTAAACTTCTGAAACTCGAAGTCGCGATGAAATCTGGACTGTAGATTCAAGGATCTATCGGGACCCTCCTTGACCGTCAAATTGGCAAGATTGGAGTCTGCACATCGGGTGAATCACATGTTGGCACGACTAAACTTCCGAAAACCGAAGTTGTGATGTGATCTGGACCGTTGGATCAAGGAAGCTTGTGGACTGTCGATTTGACGCGAGCAGATTAATGCAATGAGTATGTGGGAACTTGAGATCCCCTAAGAACCAAGCTCAGAAAAGATAAGCGCTTCTCAGAAGAGCAGATGAGCTCCAAGAGGTGAACTTGTTTCAAGTTCATAAGCTCCAGAGGGAAAGCGAAATTCGAGACCCATATATCATGGCTCATAGGAGGTAGATCGAAGGGCCAAGGCCTTCAGAACATCTGAAATCTTCCAAGTCAGGGAAGAAAGCGAAAGCTCAGGAGGAGGAGCGACAATGGTCGTTGGATTGAGCACTGTGAAAGATCTGGGCCGTTGAAATTCATGTCCAGACAATTAGAAGAGTGTGCAGGAGAATATCAGATATGGGCCATCAGATATGAGTGCGAGGACCAACAACTGTTGGATCCAGGAAAGGTGCATGAGGGTTAAACACTTCGAAAGTATATAGGAGAGTGGACTTTGCCAATTCCCGAAGTTCCAAAATCATCGGAACCGTCGATCATCAGGGTTGACAAGTGGAAGAAGATCCGAGAGTTCGAGAACTCAGACATCAGAAGAACTGGGGGAGAGTAATCTAAACTTTGCAAAGGGCGAGGTGTGAGGTGACCTTGAACCATTGGATTCAGAGGAAACATGGCAAAGATCCACGTACTTTGGAGAAAGAACCTGCGGAGAAGTCAAGAGGTGAATACCCGAGGATTTGGGAGCCGCAACAATCCTAGTCGTCCATCAGGATAGGACACATGGCGGGAGATCAACGTTTCACTGACTCAAAAACCGAGAAAGTCAAAGGCAGAATCGTGAGAACTCGTGAGATCCGAACTCGCGAGTTGATCTGGACTGTAGGATCACGGGAGACCATGGACCCTTGATCCGACTCTATCAGAAGAGTCGGGGTGGACTCACATCCAAATACCCAAGATGCGAACTCGCGATTTGATCGTAGACGTCGATCGAAGGGAGAGTGTGGACCGTATATTGGGTCTTGGAGGGAGTTCGCACATCACACTTTAGAGAGGAGAAATGAACTGCCCTCGAGAGACGCGAAACACGAAGTCCTGAAGCGCTTGGTAATTAGGCCCCAGGTTATTTCCCAACGTCTCAATAGAAGGAGCCTAGAGGGAGGAGCTAGCAGTTATAGGATTCCCTGATCGGGAAATCGGAAATTGGGAGTATTGGGTTTGGCCCATAGCAAAACACCCGAGGTCTGAGGTCATGAAGCGCCTTTTGGATAGTCGCATGGCAACAGCCGATGGTCATGTGGAGGAAGCTTGCGCCTGGTGCTAGTTCACACGGGTGAAGTCTCACAAAGACCCGTGGATCGATTTCTTAGAGATTCCAGAAGGGAACCGAAGAGCTGCTTCAGCTTGGGAATTTTGAAGGTCCATTGACCAGGATTAGAGACCATGGATGGAGGATTCGATTAATTGAGGAAAAAAAGAATTTTTATATTTATGCCCCGTCGTGGGTGTGTTACAAATTGGTATCAGAGCATGGTTACAACACTTGGCCTGCTTAGGCTCATGCGAGAGTCGCATAAAGGGGTACTGTTATCTGCATTTACTCCTTGAGGAAAAAGGAATGCAGATTGAACCTGTGATTTTGGGAATTCTTGTTGAATTTCAGCAGAAGAATTTATTTAACCCTTGTCAAGTGATAACTACTCTTACCTGAGTAGGGATATGCTAATTAACATTGATAATAAGACTTGAATGTGGATAACTGAAGGTGGCAGGGTTCTGTCAAGGGTAGTTGAAGCCTGAAAGGCGGATGACCTGACGTTCGTGACACTGCCTCTAAGAATGGGCAGTTGGAACCTCAAGCACTGATGATGGTTGATTATATAATGATTAATACCTTTGCGGGCTTAAAGGAATCTGATAGAATCAGGTAGGATCCTTGGCAGTATAATTATTGCTTTATATTAAACTCGGAGTATATAACTCCTCATGACCAGAGGAAAGGTGAGATGAGTAAAGTCCTATAGAAGTTGAGGCAAGAAAGTTTTCTTGACAACTGTTGTAGTATAAAAGGGAGAGTGACCCTGGTTGGTCATTGCTATAAAGAGAAGGCAACACCAGTATGAGTTATAACTGTGAGATTGGTCATGTAAGCGACTGTAATCTTTAACTAAAGAACATTAATGATAAAACTAAGCTAGTATGATGAATACTTAGTTGTGTGTGTATGCTTGAGTGCATGGATCTAATGCATTGAGAAGCTTCTTGATATGAAGCATGATATTAATATCGGTTAGATACGAATGATATCAAATGTGCGAGTGATGCACATGTATGATGTAAGAGTATAAGTATACTAAAGGCCCAATATGGTTAAGTACATCATGGAAGTAAGTTAACAAACCAAAATATGTATGGATACATAATTTGGGTACCCGACCAAGACGCACGTTTATGTTTCTTAAGGAATATTTGGTAAACAACTAAAGCTAACTCAAGGTTGAGTCCATCACAGGTAGTGGTGGACGTGCAATAAAGAAGTTGCATGCGGTGGCAGTTCCCTACAAAGAAACTGTGTAAGGACTTTGTAAGAAGAACAAAGTCACAACCCTAATAATTGTTGTGACTATACATAAGAATCACATATTTCAAAGCCCGTCTATACATAAGAATCACATATTTCATTTTGAAAGCATCATGTAATGAATATAAGACTAATGAATGGTTACATGAGTATGTGTGATTGAATAGGCTTGTTTAAAGCCATGTTAAGAAAAGGCAGTGAAGCCTTTAGAGATAACTCAACTGGGCTAAAAAGTCTCAGGCGGTGTAGAAAGAATTGGAAGAAGGGGAGATTCCCTAACTCCCTTCTTGCTATGTGTTATGTTTCCTCTGGAATGAGAAAGCCGATTTACCGATGAAAGTAAATGTTTTGACATCATAGTGATGATGATTGTATTACTGCAAAAACAATTGAGAACTGTATGTATTGCATTCGTGGAGACCCTTGAAGATAATGTGATGAAGTGCATAAAGATATACTAGGACATTTTGAAGAAGTTATGAATTTGGATATTATGATACATGCAATTTAATTGATATTACAACTAATGATGCATGTTGTGTATATAAAGGAATTGGAACTATCGAGGAAGACGATTACCAATGATGGGAAACCTCAAGTAGAGGACGACCATGGGAAAGTTGCGGTCGAAAGATTGTTGACAAGACTGTAAGAACCCCCCTAAAAGCACTGCTGATGAAGTAAAAATCAGAAAGAGGGTGCTAGCAGCCAAGAACATGTATGAAAAAGATTGGGTAAGAATCCTTTCTGAAATATTTTATTGTCTAATGTTATGCACAAAATTTTGAAAGGGCAGTTGTATGCCATGGATACCCAAGTAGGGTATGATTCAGGAAGAAGAACCCGAATGTTGGAGGTGTGAACCTCTGGCAATGAAGACTAAATGTATGATGCAACAACATTTGAACCAAATGATCTCCGTTGACTCAAAAGGTAAAAAACCTTTACTAAGAGATCGTAGAAATCCCTTCGATCAACTATAGATCGAAATCGTGAGGATCACGAAAGAAAACCCAAATCGAATCAAGTTAATCAAGAACCTGACAAAGGAAGTAAACACGAGCCGTTCATCGGAAGGAAACTGATCTCAGTTGTCAGATCGATTTCAAGATCCACTGGAGTTAACGGATCAAACGACAGTCGTTCGATAAGATCGACAACCCATCTTCGTTGCGGAGATCAAATGGGTACACGGGTTAACAATGGAGCCTGTGCCCATAATTTAAATTCAATGTAGTTTTGTTTTGAGTTTGGGGTCCGATTGTAGATTGGACGACTCGTATTGATTACGGAGCGCGAAGGCGAAATTAACAAGCGTGTTAGTTCACAGCCCACAATCAACCAACACTATTGATCTCGTCGGGGTAGATGATCAACGACCACGATTAAAAGAGTTGGGTGAGCACTTTTCAGATTATGGAGATTGAACTCTCCGATAAAGAGCAAGCACATTGGGGATTCCACAATCACTATGAACCATTGATATGTGAACGATTTGTGGGTGGACCTGCAAGGAAACCACTCGTTAATGCCACGTAAACTCATACCGTGATTGGGTTTTGTGGTTGAATTTGGAAAATCAAGGCTCTACTTTCAGTCTAAATTCTCGGTCAAATACTTCTATGCCTGGATTGTTGTATTTGGAATCGATCTAGGGATAAGATCGATGACATGTATTCATTTCTGGGAAGGCATATGCACGCAAATTAATGTCAGGACCTGTACCCATAAATTAAACTCAATATAGTTTTGTTTTGAGTTTGTGGTCCGATCGAAGATTGGACGACCCGTATCCATTGCGGAGATCGGAAGGAGAATTAAACCATCAGCTACTTGAGGTTCCGCAATCCCTTGCAGGCGTTGGATCTGGGGGAGGACGGATCTTCACCGTCGAATTGCAGACAAGGGGTTTAGCCAGGATCATATCACCCGAGAATGGGAGATGAAAAGGTAGCGTCTGAAAAGAATAGAGCTAAGGTCACATTTCTCGATCGCATGGAGAGAAAAACGAAGTCCTTCGGGCCAGTCAAGGAAGGTAGAGTTTAGCACTCTACGTTAGACTGTGGTCGCGGGGACTAGATCTATGGGAATAAAGGTGCTCATAGTTAGCACGTTGCATGGAATGCATTAAGGGAATGCATGTTGCATAAGAGGGCAGACAATGGAATTTTCAGTAAGGAATGAGGACCTTCCAATGTTTTACTTACATTATGTAAGCGTTGAAGGAAAACAAATTGGGTGGCCATAAGTGTTGGCACCCTGGTTATTAATGAAGGAAGAATGCTTAAAGGCATTCATGTGAAACTTTTGAGTTTCATGTGTACTGATTTGGGATCATGATCGACCTATAGCAGGAAACATGGTCCTGCTGTGAGAGTGAATGAAATGAATAAGCCATGTGGTGAAGAGGTTGGTTAAATTCTAACACACCATGGCCAAGATCCTTTCGTAAAGTGTGACAAACTTGAAATCAATGCAAGAGTGCATTGGGTATGAATGTGGCCGTGAATACTGGCACATTTGTTAAATCCTTTGAAACGTTGAATTACGTTTTGAAAGGTTTGGTATGTTGAAATGAGGCATAGGCAAGGAATGAGATTCCCTTTTCATGTTTATATAGATGTGGTGAACTGTTAGTATGCATGGATGCATGAGAGACTAACAATATGTTTGGTTGTGTAAAGAATGAATTGCAGGGAGAAAAGGGGTCTTGGATATGGCATCGTTGTAAGCCCACAAGGAAGACCAATTACCTGCTGAGCCAAACAACTATGGGAAGGAAAGTCCCATAATTATGAATCTAGTTCCTGTGAGGAACAAATATGAAATTTGGAAATCTGTAGGTGACAGATTTACAAAAAAAAATTGAATTAAAATTTATGATGATGTCTCATGAATTTCTGTATGCCTGTGATACGGGTGAGAAGAAAAGATCTGTCCAGAAAGGACAGATGATGAAAAATGGCTACTATCGAGCCATGAGAACCCCGTGGTAAAGCCATGATCGCCTAGAATATATTATGTTTTGATAACACAAGCCGGAGGGACGCCTCAGGAGAGCAAGTCTAAGGGATGCCTCGACTGCAAGGCTCGATAAAGTCTCTGGAATTATTCTTGTGCGAGAAAACCTTGACAAGGCAAGATGGATCACCCGAGGGACTGTATAACAGTGAAGGGGATGCTTGAGCCTGGGCCTGGAGGGTGAGTGACCACAAGGAAGAGGAGACCATGATAGTTCTTGTAAACTATTGGGATCATGTACACGATGGGTAGTTCTTCCTGTGCGAGAAAACCTTGGTAAGGCAAGATGGATCACCCAAGGGACTGTATAGCAGTGAAGGGGATGCCTGAGCCTGGGCCTGGAGGGTGAGTGACCGCAAGGAAGAGGAAACCTTGATATTTCTTGTAAACTAATGGGATCATACACACAATGGGTATGACAAGGAAAAAACAATGAGCCTGGATAACAAGACAACCATGTGGATACAAATCCACAAACAACACTGATAATTATAGTGTTAAGATTAGAAATTTGTTCCTAGAAATTTTTATACAATATTATCACATGAGACTATGATTAATGCGCTTGTTGTCCCAGAATTTCTGAAAGCAGGTGACAAAGATTAAGGGTCTGAAAAAGGACATGACCGAGAAAGAAGGATCAAGATTTATGAAACAACTGAATGAGAAAGGCATGATAGGTGTTTTTGAGAAAGAACACCGAGGACAGTGTTCCTTTAAGGGGGAGGGAATTGTAACACCTTGTTTCCCACAACTTGTAATTAATCATAAAATAGGATTACCATGCTATGGCATGGGAACGATGTAAATGTATTATTGTTTGAGTTGCCAATAACTGACTGTCGGGGTGAAGCCTTGAAAGTATTGGCCATGATATCACTAGAGGAAGAATGTGAAAACTATACGAGAGGGTTCATTATACCAAATAACCCCAAATTTCCCTTGATGAGGATGACAAACCTCCTTCGGATCCCAAGTAGAGAAATCGGTTAATGAAGAAAGGACCAATGGTTGAATTATCAACCACCCCCATGAATGGAAGCATGGTCGAGCTACCGAATGCCAGCCCAAAGTACCACAGAGACCTGCAGACCCAAGTTTCCTTCTGACAAAAGGAACATGATAGGTCGGGAACCTTACAAGAAAAGAAGGAAGGTAAGATAGATACACACAGACAACCAGATAAGATACACGAGACAAGAGTGCAAGCTCGTAAGGAAGATGTGCGGATCTCTCCAGGGGATAATGAATGAAAGGTTGCGAGCTTGATGTTGAGTGAGCATCTGATAAACCTCGTTGAGGCCATAACAAAGAGAAATCTCTGAAAGTTGCAGAGAACAGAACCCAAGCAGAAGTTGAACAGAGAAAGAATCCTTGAGAACTGCGAGAGTTTCCTGGTGATATCATGGCTTGGCACGGGGGTGGCCAGAGTGATAAGAATGAATGCCTCTGAGCCTATGGTAGGGTGGACGAACGAACACCCATAGTCAGTTAGTTGGCTACCACCTGTAATAGATAAGTAATCACATATCTTGTGTATTTAAGTGGTACTGTGAGTTAAAGTTGGATATCCTATGAATGTTGCAGGGATGGTTATGTTTGCTTAATGATTTATACTGTATTTCCTTCTTGTGTATCTGCCTGAATGTGAAATTAGGCAAGTAGGAAATCATATGGATAGGACATGTTTTATAATCGTAAATGCTTGCGTCCTCTAATGGCTTAAGCTAGAGTCACGAACTGTATGTCCATTGACCTTGGACACAGTTTCATGAACGTATGTCGACCCTTCTAATCGTTCTGAGTCCCTTGAAGGACGAAGTTCGTTACGCTCAGGAGAGGTAGTGCAGATATGCATAGGCTCTCTGCGAGGCAAGCAGAAACCGAGAACCACTTAAGTTCTAGACTTGATGAATGAGTGCAAGGGGTACGCATAAATTTTTCTAAGTGTTAAGTCCAGTAGAAAGAGCGTAACACTCTTAGGTCCTTCATAAATGACAAAGCTTAGGAAGGATAGTGAGATTCAAGTATCGGAAGGGAATATCCTTTCGATTGGAAGATGAATGAACGAGATCCATTCGGGAGGATCCAAGGTCTGTCACGATTGTTAGATTTGAAGAAGGAGCTCAGACGTTCACGCCTTGATTCCTTCAGTCTTCGCAAGTTCAACGACTGTTGGTAATCGTCGTTAAGAGGACGGATTCTCTGAAATCTGAAACCCGAAGTCGCGATGAAATCTGGACCGTAGATCCAAGGATCTATCGGGACCCTCCTTGACCGTCGGATTGGAGAGATCGGAGTCCGCACATCGGGAAAATCGCACGTTGGCACGACTAAACTTATGAAACCTAAAGTCGCGATGAAATATGGACCGTATATCCAAGGATCTATAAGGACCATCCTTGACCGTCAGATTGGCGAGATCAGAGTTCGTACATCGGGAGAATCACACGTTGGTGCGACTAAACTTCTGAAACCCGAAGTCGCGATGAAATATGGACCGTAGATCCAAGGATCTATCGGGACCCTCCTTGACCGTCGGATTGGCAAGATCGGAGTCCGCACATCGGGTGAATAGAACGTTGGCGCGACTAAACTTCTGAAACCCGAAGTTGCAATGTGATCTAGACCGTTGGATCAAGGAAGGTCGTGGACCGTTGATCTGACGTGAGCAGATTAACGCAAGGAGTATGTGGGAACTCGAGATCCCCTAAGAACCAAGCTCAGAAGAGATAAGCGCTTCTAAGAAGCGTAGACGAGGTCCAATAAGCAAACTTGTTTCAAGTTCGTAAGCTTTGGAGGGAAAGCGGAAGTTGAGACCCATATATCAGGGCTCACAGGAGGTAGATCGAAGGCCAAGGCCTTCAGAACATCTGAAATCTTCCAAGTCAGGGAAGAAAGCGAAAGCTCAGGAGGAGGAGTGACAATGGTCGTTGGATCGAGCACTGTGAAATATCTGGGCCGTTGAAATTCACGTCCAGACAATTAGAAGAGCACGCAAGAGGAGATCAGATTTGGGCCATCAGATTTGAGTGCGAGGACCAACAACTGTTGGATATAGGAAAGGTGCACGAGGGTTAAACCCTTCGAAAGTATATAGGAGAGTGGACTTTTCCAAGTCCCGAAGTTATGAAATCATCGGAACTGTCCATCGTTAGGGCCTACAGGTGGAAGCAAAGCCGAGATTTCGAGAACTTGGGCATCGAAAGCACTGGGGGAGAGTAATCTAAACTTCGCAAAGGGCGAGGTGTGAGGTGACTCTGAGCCGTTGGATTCAGAGGACACGTGGCAGAAATCCATGTACTTTGGAGGAAGAACCTGTGGATAAGTCAAGAGGTGAATACCCGAGGAGCTGGGAGCCGCAACAATCCTAGTCGTCCATTGGGATAAGACACGTGGCGAAAGATCAACGTTTTGCTGACTCACAAATCGAGAAAGTCAAAGGCAGAATCGTGAGAACTCACGAGTTGATCTGAACTGTAGGATCACGGGAGACCGTGGACCGTTGATCTGACTCTATTGGAAGATCGAGGATCAAAAGAGTCAGGGTGGACTCACATCCAAATACCCGAGACGTAAACTCGTGATTTGATCGCAGCCGTCGATCGAAGGGAGAGTTTTGACCGTAGATTGGGTCTTGGAGGGAGTTCGCACATTAGATTTCAGAGTGGAGATATGAACTACTCTCGGGAGACGTGAAACACGAAGTCCCAAAGCGCTTGGTAGTTGGACCCCAGGTTATCGCCCAACGTCTTAATCGAAGGAGCCTAGCGGGAGGAGTTAGCGCCTAGAGGATTCCCCGATCGAGAAATCGGAAATCGTGAGTATCAGGTTTGGCCCATAGGAAAACACCCGAGGTCCGAGGTTGTGAAGTGCCTTTTGGATAGGTGCGTGGTCACAACCAGTGGTCACGTGGAGGAAGCTTGCCCCTGGTGCTAGTTCGCACAGGTGAAGTCTCGCAAAGACCCGTGGATCGATTTCTTAGAGGTTTCAGTAGGGAACCAAAGAGTTGCTTCAGCTCGAGAATTTTGAAGATCCATTGGCCAGGATTAGGGACCATGGATGGAGGATTCGACTAATTGAGGAAAAAAATAATTTTTTTATTTATGCCCCGTCATGGGTGTGTTACACCAAAAAATTTCATAATTCTTATAATATAATATGTAAAAATGATATTCTAAAGAGTGATTTAACCTACCTAATTTCATATCTAGAGTGCATACAATATGTTAAAATCCAACCTACCATCTCATGACAACGTGTTTTCTAGACGCTAAACAATAACAACATAAAATTAATTTTACAAATTAAATTTTCAAAAACACATGTTTTTGATATTATTCTTTATATATATATATATATATATATATTTCACTATCCCTATTCTCCAGAAAAAAAATATTGGAAAATCTATGAGTCTAAACTAAGAATAAAGATAACCACAAGTTACCATTATAGTTTTGATGTGAACTGAGTGGGCATGCAAAAGAAGGTGTCTACATGTGACCAATAACATTGCTTGTAAAGTCATTCCTAAACCAATAGTTGTTAAGGTTTAAGTAACATTGCTAAGTTGTCATTGAAGTTTAAATAGCAATTGCAATCAAGCTATCTCCAATCACAACTATTTATTTTTACCAATGGACTTCCATAATTGTCATAAGGTTAAGCCAGACATTTTACTTCATGTCTTTTTAATGTCATAACTCAGTTTGTAAACAAGCAATGG